>CAUYPK010001516.1:0-102768 GCA_963574355.1 Loris lydekkerianus
CCCTGCCATGTGCCTGAGGCCTAGTGCAACTTCCCGAGCCTGACTAGAAGTAGATCCATCGAGCTACTTCCGCGTAGCAATGACTCAGCAAGGCCCGGCCTGAAACTGCCTCTACCTAGATACAGCCAATGTGGTACCATGCCTCTGGCCCGACCCTGTCACACACCTCTTCCCCCGCCTTCTTTCCCCGCCCCTTCTCAAAAAAAAAAAAAAAAAAAAAAGAAGCCACTCTGTAGTTTCAGAGGGAAGCCAGACCTGTCCTCTTGGCCAAGTTTCCCCCAGCTCAAGGAGTGGTCACTTTGCCAACACTCAGTTTCTTTGTAATTAGAATCCCAAAGCTCTCACCAGATCTCTCAGTTGGCTCATCTAGTCCTTTCAACAGTGTCCCCTTATAACAATGTAGTTTTCCCTTGGAGATGGGGGCACTCAACTAACCCTAAGGGAGGCACTCCAGAGCCAGCCATGCAGTAGGACCCTGCGGAAGACAACCCTTTCCCACCTTTAGTCCACCACGGAGGGCTACAAGCTCATCTCTGCCTGTACCCTGGCACCTACCCTTTGTGCTGGTCCTCCTCAGCTCCAGACCTCCTTGTTGGCTCCTGGAATTTCCTCCTGATCCACTATGTCCCCAGAGTGGTGTTCTGAGAAGGTTCCCCCAGCCAGAGGCAGCTGATATCCTCACCAGGAGTAGCTGGCAAGGAGATGTCTTTAGTTTGCCATCTTGTTCCACCCCTAAAATTCTGAAGAATGAAATTTAAGATAGAAAAATATCTTGTGGTCATGAATTAGACTGCAGGGGTCCTCAAACTGCGGCCCACGGGCCACATGAAGCTGTGTGATTGTATTTGTTCCTGTTTTGTTTTTTTTACTTCAAAATAAGATATGTGCAGTGTGCATAGGAATTTGTTCATAGTTTTTTTTTTTCTTTAACTATAGTCCAGCCCTCTAAAGGTCTGAGGGACAGTGAACTGGCCCCCTTTTTAAAAAGTTTGAGGACGCCTGATTAGAGAATCAATATTGTGAAAATGTCTGTACTTCTCCAAATGATCTACAGATTCAATGTAATCCTACCAAAATTCCAACTGCATTTTTTTATAGAAATGTAAAGGAATCCTAAAACTTCTATGGAACCACATATAGGCAAAACAACCTTGAGTAATAAGAACCAGCTGAAGGTATATTACAAAGATAGAGTGATCAAAATAATATAGTGCTGGCATAAAAATAGACACATAGACCCAATTTACTAGAATAGAGAACCCCAATGAGAACCCTAATATAAACCTGCACCTATATGGTCACCTAATCTTAGATAAGAACACCAAGAATACACAACAGGAAAAGGGTAGTATCTTCAATAAATGTTTGGAGAAAACTGGCTATCCACATACAACAGAATGAAACTGGACTTTTATCTACACCACACACAAACACTAACTTAAAATGGATTAAAAACAATTGTAAGACCTGAAACTGTAGAGCTCCTTGAAGAAAACATATGGAAATCATTCTTTAACTTTGGTGTTGGCAATGATTTATTGGATATAATACCACATGTACAGGCAACAGAGCTAAAAATTAATGAACAAATAGATAAATCTAAATAGCTTTTCCACACAGAGGAAATAATCAACAAAATAAAAAGGCCTACAGGAACATGAGAAAATATTTTTTTGTAAACCATACACCTGATAAGAAATTAGTCTTCAAAATACATTAATATAAGAAAATATTGCAACTCAATAGTATAAAAACTAATGATTTAATTAAAAATGTACTAAAGACTTCAATAGATATGGGGATATGTTTTCAAAAGATACGAACTTTCAGTTTAAGATAAGTTACTAAGTGAACAAGTTCTAGGAAACTAATGTACATCATGGCAAATATAGATAGTTAATTATAGTTTATTTTAAGCTTGAAATTAAATATTGATAAGCTTGATATTCAGTGTTCTTATCTCACACACACACAAAGTGGTAACTATCGTATTTTCCCAAGTTTAATGCACACTTTTTAACCCAAATATTTGAGTAAAAAATAAGTATAGGCATAATACATAAATAGTACTAATTCTGTATCTATATAAATATTTTTTAACTCTTTTATTTATGCATATGCATTAAAAGTATAATTCTGGAAACCAATAATGATGTCTGTATGCAAAATAATACCCTGGATTACTATAATTGATTTTGCTGAACTTATGATGAACTTTCAATGAAAATGTTTTCAGCCTAGGAAGAGCAGAAAAGAGACCTATTTCTCTTCGTACACTTTAGGGAGGAGCTAACAATCTAGCTGATATTTTTTGTTGCATAAAATTTCTTGTACTATAATATGTTAAAAAAATAAATGCTCAAATTATTTATAATACAAAAAACAAGAACCTAAATATAAACAAATTCAAATTTGAATTAAAAAATTAAAATTTTGTCTTAAAAACATGGGTGCACCTTATACATGGGAGCATATTGTACATAGCAGAAATGTGGCAGTGTGTGAGGTAATGGATATGGATTGTGGTTCTCATTTCCCACTGTACATGTATATCAGATCATAATATTTTATACCTTAAATATTTATCATTTTTATTTGTCAATTAAAGCTTTATTAAAGCTGGTAAAAATGCTTAGTATATTTTAAAGAAAGGTATGCTTTAGTGAGAGGATGGTAGTTGAGATACTATTAGGGGATGCTTTGGATATGTTTTCCCATTACAGTGTTAATATTTAATTTTATATATGAGCAAAAATACAAATAGTATATTCAAACCATCATTTCAAGCAAGTTACTGCGTAGAACAAAGCTTAAGCAGGTATTTATGTCTAAAACCCTAGAGTTACTTTAAGCATAGTTGATGATATTAATAATTATTAAATTTTTTTGTGTTAAAGTTTTGTTTATATTACAAAACAAATACAAAGCTCATCTTTAAAACAAAAATTTGAGATGCCCCTTTTATCATATACTAATCTTCAGTATATGTTTGTTTTCTAATTAAACTTTCTATTTTCTTTGGTCTACCTTTTCCTGCAGCAGTATCACAATTTTTTCTTCGTTGAAACTTTAAAATGCATGTTAATATATTAAATATTATATTTCTGATCTCATATTGTTCTTCTTTTATAGAGCTTTCCTGGACATTTTTGTTTATTCTCCATAAAAATTTTTGAATTAATGTTTCTAATTCATGGGAAAAAATACTATCATTATATTTATATTCATATCAAAATAATGAATTAATTGAGGAAAAATCAACATCTTTATAATATTGTCATTTCACGTAAGAGCATAGAATGTCTTTCTATTTGTCAAAGACTACTATTGTATTCTTTGTATTTTTAAAGCTTTTTCAAGCAGATTTTGCATGAATCATGCTATCCTTTCTAATTTATCTTCCCTGTTGCTATTATTAGTAGAATCTATTAGTAGAATCTTTTTCTCCATTACATTTTATCATTTGGTTTTGATTTGTATGTAAAGACCATAGATTTCTTATGTTACTTTTATACCCCACTAACTTAGTCATTATTTGTAGTATTATTTCAGTTGATTCCCTTTATTTTTCAGATATTATCATATTATCTGCAAATAAAAATTATTTTATTTATTCCATCAGAGGGTTATAGATAGTAGAATCAATAATTTTTCTTGTTTAATTATATCATCTTAAACCGCCAATATAATGTTAAATAGTTATAGTACAAAGCAGGCAATTTGAGGCTTCTGATGTATGGGAATGTTTCTAATAAGATGTGTAAAAAATATCTACTGTTTGTGAGTTCTGTTTTTATAAAACAGAAAAGTTGTTGGGTTTTGTTAAAAACTTCTAAGATCTACAGCAATTTCAACATCTACAGAAGTAATCATATTATTTTCCTCTAATGTGTATTAATATGAATAATACTAAAGGTACACATTTTCCTCTGAATGCTGCTTAGTCTATATTCTATGGTTTATGATACATATTATTTTCATTATAGTTATTGTCTATAAACTTATAATTTCAGTGCTTTGGTTTAAAAATCAGTTAACAAAGATTTTTAGAATTTTCCAGGTATCAGGGATTTGTTGTTGTTGTTTTCTGATTTTATTGTTTCTAATTTTTGAATTGTGGGTAGTAATTAATGTTTATTACATCTACTATTTTGGAATTTGTAAGGTTTTCTTTGAGGCCCAAAATGTTATCAATTTTTATGAATATTCAAAGTACTTAAAAAGAAAGAATATTCTATTTGGACTACATAATTAATATGCAAATCTGAATAATAGCTACCTTATTGTTTACTTGGGGGTCTTCTATCCCCTTACTTATTTTTGATAATTGGCTGTCATGAATCAAAGTCTCTTATTAGTGTGTTTCTATTTTCTCTTTAGTCATCTGTTGTTGGTATATAAGAATTGCTGCTGTGTTATTTTGCATGTACATACTCATAAGTATTAGTTCCTCATGGGGAAACATAGAGCTTAGCATTGTAACTTGCCCTTTTAATTGTTACAATTAATTTTTTTTCTTCTGTATTCTACATTGTCTAGTGGTAAGATCAAATCCCTGGTTTCTTTTTATCTTTGTGTGATATGTCTTTTCCCAGTCTTTTATTTTTAACTTCCCTACAGTATTTTAGTATATATATATATTTTAAGTTAGCATAGTATTTTATTGGCAAAAGAAAATATTTACTAATATGGGTGTGAAATAATTATTTTATATTACAAAGACCCAAATTCTAATTTTACTCTGTTTATACATTATTAATGTGGTGATCTATAGAAAAGGATTTATAAATATGCCTTTATTACATATGTACAAGGCATAGACAGGTATGCAAATATATAAATAGGTAATACATTTAAAAATGTTCAATGTTTTAAGTCTGACAAACAAAGATTGTATATGTTTATGACCTAAATGTGATGTTCTGACCTGCTTGTGGAATGGCTAAACTGAGCTAATTAACTTATGCATTACTTCATACACATCATTCTCTTGTGATGAGCACCCTTGAAAGCTAATGTTTTAATAATCATAAAGTGTGAAATATATTGAAAACTATGGTCACTGTGTTGAATAGTCACAATGTGGGACAATAGATCTCTTGAAGTTATTCTTCCTGAACTGAAATTATTTATCTTTGACAAACCTCTTTCTAATCCCCTTCTGTTTCCATCTTCCCCTCACCCCGGGCCCTGATAACCATCATTTTCCTCTGTTTATGAGTTCACTGTATTTTTCTAGGTAGCATTGAATTTATAATCTATACAATTTTGTTGTCCTATGTGAAAATGTCTTTATTATGACAGGTAATGTAAGCCTATCGTTACTATGACATTTATTAATATTTATTAATTTTTATTAATATGATAGAACTGTTTGATCTCTTTTATCTCATTTTATATTTTACATACCATAGATACTCGAGTATAAGCCGAGTTTTATCGGCACAAAATTTGTGCTGAAAAGCCCATACTCAGCACAAATTTTGTGCCAAAAAAACTCGGCTTATACTCGAGTATATACGGTATTTATATAGTATTTTTTCAAAACAGTTTTGCATTTGTGGTCTGTTTTCTTTGGTATATTGTTGTTCTAGTACATACAGAGATGTTTTTCTAGTGATTCTTTTATATTTTATGTTTCAAGTGTTTATTCAGATAGAATCTCTTCTGTCTAAATAAGTATGATGAAATTAATTTCTGACCTCAGTCTTGTCCTCTGCTCTGACACCTGGTTTAGTTAATAGTATTATCTTGCTTGATATTAGCCTTTATTCTCTTATGTTTTAAATTATGTCTTTTGACTTCTAGGTATTATGTATGAGACAATCAGTAATTATTCTTCCTTCTTGTCCCTCTTTTCATTTTTCTTAGATGTATTATTTCCATATTATTAGGGCATATTACTAATATGTGTATATACTTTTTCCTTTTATCTCCACCTTTATTTTATAATTAAATACAGTCAGCACCCTTTATCTTTCCCCCCAAGACTTACAGTTATCCTCTGCTAGACTTTTCTTGAACAGGTAATAAGAACGCTACTCCCTGATCTCATGCACATTCATACTCTCTGTCCATAACTTTTATATTTGAAGAATAGGATGGCCCACAGTTTTGTTCCATAGTGCCTTTGAGATATTGCTCCATTGTTTTCTGGTGTTGAAATTTTCGATTACAAAGGCTGGTGCAAAGCTCATTTTATTTTCCTTGTTAATGACTAGCTAGTTTTGCATGTAAGCATAAAGGATTCCTGTATTTGTAGCATTTAATACTTTTAGCAGGATATCTCCGTGTTGACCATTCTCGATCACTTTTCTTAGGTATATACTATACCCCTTCAACATAATTGGGGGTGAGGAAACGTTTTGCTAACTTATAGTTATTTTTAAAATACTCAATTGCTTTCTTCCTCAGTGACTAATGACTCACACACGCACACATATATCCCTTCTGTTTTCACTTCTTTCTTTAGCTGTATTTATTTTCTTTGCTTTTTCTATTTCTTTCCTCTGTGTAGAATGTGGTTTTTTACTATATTTATTCTACCTTGTAGTCATTGCCATGGAATCTTTTTTTTCCTGGAGACAGGCTAGAGTGCAGTGGTGTCATGGTAAACTTCTGGGGTCAAGTGACCCTTCTGTCTCAGCTGGGACTATAGGTAAACATCATCACTTCTGGCTACTTTTTCTATTTTTTGTAGACCCATAGTCTAATTCTTGCTTAGGCCAATCTCAAACTTCTGAGGGATCCTCCTGCTTCAACCTCCCAAAGTGCTAGGATGAAAGATGTGAGCCACCATGCCTAGCTTGGAATCTTTTCTTAAAATGGCTTTTTATTTAAAAAAAATTTTTTTTTCTGAATTCTGTTACTTTCATTTTATATATTCCCATTGGTTAAGCATGACCTCATCTTCTTTTGTATTGCAAACTTTTCACTGAATTCTGTATTTTCACTTCATGGGGTTCTTTTACACTTGTATTGCTTCAAAAATTAAAAAAAAAAAACAACAAAACTTATTACAAATTTCAGGTTGTAGTTTCCCTTCATGGTGTTGGAACATTTTCTGATTTGGTTTCTACACAGGTAAAGATGTCCTTCTGTTCTTTTCCTTTCCTTTTGTAATGGTATCTTATATGGATGTGATGATTTTGTATTTAAAAGTAAGACATGTTACACTGAGTTCAGTATTGCAGCACAACTAATGTATAGAAGATACTACAGAGAAGACTGGGAGGTGCTAGAGAGCTTTCCCAGTTTTTCAGCTGAAGGGCTCATGTTACTCCTGCCACATGGGGCTTTGTACAACCAGATTTTCTTAGTCCATCAGACCCAGGACCCTTGGCAGTCCTACCATGCCTAGAATACTCAAAACCCACACCCACCCAGTATTTGAGGCAGTTTGCCTGGTTTGCAATATTTGGGCCCAGTCCATATTTAGAAATGGTATTTGGGCTTTTCTCAATTTTTGTTCTAGTAAAAATGTAGGTAGGTGGCAAGTGGAGAGAGAAAGAGAGAGAGAGAGTGTGTGTGTGTGCTATCTAAGAGGGAAGGGTGTTTGGAACTTAGCAATGCTTCCTAGTGACATAAAATGCTGAGAGAGAAAAAAGAGAGAAAGATTCTCAATTCTCTTTTCACTTCTGCCATCTCTTTTGCCAAGATAAGCCCTACTTCTCTCCTATACTGGAGAGAGGTTCTCATATTTAAGGTCTATAGCAACCTATGGACTCTGTGTTGCAATTCTATAACCTAATATTTTGTGAACTCCGTTACCGCTTCTCATAAAATTTACTTTTGTCAAAGGCAAAGAATTTGATGCTAGTGACATAATGTGATATTATTCCACTGAAGTGAAAAAAAAATAGGAGGCATGGGTGAAAAAAATCAGGTCTGATTTTCTACCTGAATGGGCAATTAGTCTACGGCCATACCACCCTGAACGCGCCCGATCTTGTCTGAATGGGCAATTAACATCTACTCAACTTTCAATTAATTATTTAAGAACCTATCATGCTCCCATATCTATTTTTTTTTTTTTTTGTATTTTTTGATATATCACAGTTGGTACATGTGATATTTGATATATGTATACATGTGATCAAATCAGGGTAATTGGGACATTCATCACCTCAAACATTTATCTTTTCTTTGTGTTGACAACATTATAATTTTTCTATTCTAGGTATTTTGAAATATGCAATAAATTATTAACTGTAATTTCCCTATTATATTATCCAATACTTGAACTTATTCCTTTTATCTAATTGTGTTTTCTTACCTTTTAACCAACTTCTAGGCTATGTGCTGACAGTTTTACTGAGAGTTTGCCTAAGGCAAAGCCTAAGTGGAAATCAATCTTAAATCATTGTGTCTGGCTGTGACCTGCAGTAAAAGATTTAATGAAAAAGAGTCTCAGTTTAGCTGAGGGTAACAGACATTCATTGAGTCCTAGGGGCTAGAGATAGAGAGATAGATTTAAAGCTAAGTACAGAACAGATCTTGAGATTACTTACTCAAGTAAGTGAAGTAATTTCAATTCACAACCAGAGAGACTGAAATTGTTGCTAATAGTTTTCTTTTTCTTTTTAATCACTTTTCACCTACACAGGCAGGTATAGGTCTAGTTTCCTTCTGGGTCTCAGGGTTGTGTATACTTCAGAGGAGAAACCCTTTCTACTTTTCTATTACTGGATTCCCTGATTTCCATCATAGCAGCTGTTGACACACACATGCATACAACAAAAAATATATTAAATGAATAAATACATTAATAGACAGCATAGTTGTTATTGAGTTCTAACATTACTTTAGTCCAATAATTTTGGATTTCATATATAAATAACATATACATCTAAATTATATATATATATGTGTGTGTGTGTGTATATATATATATATATATATTTTTTTTTTTTTTTTTTTTTTAGGAGCAAGTAATGTATCAGTCTTAAAGTATTGATGAATTTACTACGTTACCTCAGACACTCAAAATAGAAAAGATCCTATGTCAAAATGGGAAGGATAGATTGACTCAAATAATTAAGTTATACCCTAAAGACTATAGAATCTTTATTGAGAGTCAGTTCAGAAAAACAGTTCATAATTTCTTTTCACTTAAGTTGTATATGTTGTATGTGTAGTTTTCATGTGAATGAAATTAGGGATCAGAAAGACCAGGCATCATATTTAAGTTCCCTACTCCTCTTTATTTGGCTTTCAGCAAAAGCCTTAATCATTCCAAACCTTTGCTTTCCCATTTGTAAATAAAGGTCAAACTGTGTAGCATTCGAAAAACTGCATCTAGTACATGCTTCTGTTCCTGTTTTCATTCTCTGCCGTGTTCAGGAAGGCACTAAAGCTGTGGTTTTCAGAATAAGAGTACGACTGGATCACATCCATTTTTAACCTAACACATTGCTTTCTAGTTAGTGGAAATGATTATCAACAAGAATTTCTGCTTCTAAAGCTCTGAAAGCACATTGTCCAAGATGCAAGTGACTAGCACAGTAAAAGCTTTAACTAAATGAAAAAAATGTCCATTTTAATGGTGTTTTCTCAGGCATTAACTGATACTCTGAAAAGAAAGAAGAGTGTTGGTAAGGAGACTTGGGTATGAGATAAAATAACTAGATATTTCCTTATAAACTAATGGCCTGGAAGCTATGTAATTAAATACCATAAAAGCTCAGCATTCCATTATTCCCGCAGTAAACATCACAATTTCCTCCATCATTAGCTTTCAGGGTTTCAGCCTTGACCAGCATATTTCTGGACTCATTAAGACTGCACATTAGTGTTCAGTGGTAAAAGTAAACTTCTGTCTAGATAGTTCCATGTCCCTGCACTGTAAAGTATAAGTGAATATACAACATGAGAAGGACCATAACTCAACACCCTGACTTTGTCGTATGTATTATTTATTATTAATGCACAGTAAATTTGTCATAGAAAAAACAATTTATATTTATAAAATTTGAAGTTTGGTGCTCTTTTTAAAAGAAAATAGTTTAGTCAGAGATTCCATCTGTGAAGAACTGGATTAAATAATAATTTTTAAAAATGCTATTATGTAAGTTTTTGGTTTTCTTGATTCATGCCAAGTGCTTTCATAAATGCTGGATTTCCTTTTGTTAATTTTGCTTTCCTTGAACATGAAGACCAATGAAGTGTGGTCATACAAAGTATAAATATGTAGCAAAATAAAGAAATGATAGAGCTGCTATCATAATGCACAACTAACTGAATGGCTTAAACAACATAAATTTATTGTCTCGCAGTTCTGGGGTCTACAAGTTTGAAATCTAGGTGCTGGCAGATTTAGTTCCTTCTGAGGAATCCAAGGGAAAGAGCTGCCCAGGCTTCCCTACTTGGCCTGTGGATAGACTGCTTCTCTCTGTATCTCTCCTCATTGTCTTCCATCTATGCAAGTTCAAATATCCTTCACTTAAAAACACTAAGTTTCTTGGGGTTGCCTGTGGCTCAAGGGGGTAGGGTACCAGCCCTATATGCCAGACATGGTGGGTTCAAACCCAGCCCTGGCCAAAACATTAAAAAAAAAAACAATAAAGAAATAAATAAAATCCCTTAAAAAAACAAAACACTAAGCTTCTCAGTCATATTGGATTAGGCCGCACATTATAGACTTCCTTTTAATTTTATTACCTCCATAAAGATCCTATCTCCAGTCAAGGTCACATTTTAAGATCCTAGGGGTTAGGATTTCAATATGTGAATTTGGGGGAGATATAATTTGATTCATTACAACAACCATTTAAATAGAAGTATTTTAGTTTGTTTGTTTCAATTTGGAGTCCTTCTATAGTCCTAAACAATGCCATCTTAACATATATTATTTAGAATAAGCTAAAAAAGATTTCTACTTTTTTTTTTTTGAGACAGAGTCTCGCTTTGTCAACCTCAGTAGAGTACTGTGGCATCATAGCACATGGCAATCTCAAAATTGGTGGGCTCAGGTGATTCTCTTGCCTCAGCCTCCAGAGTACTAGTTGTTTTATTTTTTTTTATTACTGTTGTTATTATTACTTTTTTTTTTTTTTGAGACAAAGTCTCACTATGTCACCCTGGTAGAGTGTTGTGGCGTCACAGCTCACAGCAACTTCAAGCTCTTGGGCTTAAGCAATTCTCTTGCTTCAGTCTCCCAAGTAGCTGGGACTACAGGCACCTGCCACAATGCCCAGCTAGTTTTTGGTTGGAGTTGTCATTGTTGTTTGGCAGGCCTGGGCTCTGTTTGAATCCACCAGCTCCAGTGTACTAGCCACTGAAGCGCCGAGCCTATTTTTTTAGAGACAGTGCTCTCACTCTTACTCAGGCTGGTCTCTGACTTCTGAGCTCCAGCAATCCACCTGCCTTGGCCTCCCAGAATACTAGTATTATAGGCATAAGCCATAGCACCTGGCCTAGATTTCTACATTTTTTATTAACATTCAGGTTATGCTCAACTTTGTTTTTGATATTTTATAAATTGCCTCATAACTGACTGCCTTTAATCACGTACTCTTTAGCACTGATCATTTTCCTTGGATTCAATGATGTACACTTTGAGACTTATGAAAAATGGAAACTTAGCCTTATTAAAGTCATATAGTTGATACCTGGCAGAGCTGATATTTAACTCTGTATCTGATTGACTCTAAAGTTAATGATACATGCATGCTCAACAGTATTTTAAAATGCTCAGTTACTATTTAATCTTTTAAGTAAAGATATAGATCTTCTTGATTATCAAGGTATCAAGGAAAATTTAGGGAAAAATTCAAAGATTAAAGGGATTAATATTAATCATAATTTCACTATTCAGAGTTAACCACTAGCATATCTTGTTACAGACAGCGTTTATACAGATTTTTGAACTTCAATATATATATTTATATCTGTAGAATCACAAATCACCAAAAATACTTACAAAAAAAGTTCTTGAATCTTTTGCTCAATTAAAAATCACCTTTAATATGGTCGAAGATTTTTTTTAATTATCTAAAATAAAAATTATTTTAAATTCTTCTGGAAAGAGTATGGCGCAAACCTATAAAATTACACCTGAAATTAATTTTCTTTTCTTAGTTTCTACTTCGGAGTTCTAGCGGATGGGTGGTTCAAAACACAGTGAAGTCCATGCACCACTGGGCATTTTGTCTCTGCTCCACTGTCTGGTCTAGCTCTGAAGCCTGACTTCTACTCAGGCCCAAAGATACTTGGATAAGTAGCCTTTTCCATTATCTCACACCAGTATAAACAGTGGCAAATTTATTGAGAGAAGAGCCTCAAAAAAAAAAAAAAAAAAAAATCTGGTTCAGACATAAGGGGAAAGTAGAGATAGGCTCTTATTCTTATTTGTTCCTCTTTAGTCATCTTCTTGACTATAAGAGAAAAGCCCAGAACAGCATGGTATCCATGGAAACCATATTTAGATAGTACAGAATTTAGAGAACCCAATGAATCCTCTCAGAGGGCAAGCGGGGGACCTTAATCGTGTCAGACGTGTAGCGCCCAGCACAGCACTGAAGGAAGGCTCTGGACTTGAGACATCTTTTTCATTTGATGGCTGTGTCATTTCAAGAGTCTCCACAGAGGTTCCACACCTGCCTTTCCATTTCACTTCTTCATAATATGTGAGTTACACACCTACCCTCACCACGCCGTCTCCTGAACACATTCCATCTATCAGATATTTAACCACCTGTGATTTGCTGGTTGTAGGTTTGACTCTGAAGTGTTGGTGTGGTGAGACAAGGTCAGTCCTGATGACAGGCTTGCATCTGGGAGTCTTGCGTGGCAAGTCACGTTTGGGCTCACCTGGATAAGGTCTTGTAATGCTCCCCTAAAGGACTAGGCTGTTCACAATTTCCCCAGAGTTAAGAGTGGCACAAGCCTATCAATCTTGCTCTAGAACATTATCACTTGGCCTATACAGTATATATAATATTTGGATTTGCATTTCCTGATGATTAATGATATTGGGCATTTTCTCATATAACTCATGCCCATTTGTACATATTTGTTTTCATGAAATGTCTATTCAGAACCTTTGCTAATTTGAAAATCAGATTATTCAGTTATTTGCTATGAGTTCCTTGAGTGCCTTACATATGATACTTATTCTTGTCTGATTGATAGTTCCAAATATTTCCTCCAAATTCTGTAGGTTTGTCTCTTCACTCTGTTGTTCCTTTGCAGTATAGAAGCTTTTTAGCTTGATGTAACCCCATATGTCCATTTTTTTACTTTTGTTGCTTATTTTCGAGGTCTTAGTAAAAAAAATCTATGCCCAGACCAAAGTCCTGAACATCTCCTAAATATTTTCTGGTTGTAGTTTTGGCAGAGTTCCGATACCACATTTCTTTAATGCTCAATTTAAAATGAAACATCAAGCAACAGAGTACATTAAGTGTAATTTTCTAAGATAATTAATTATTGGATTTATAACATTAAAATATTAGTGAGAAGGTATGTTTCCATTAAATTACTTTAATATACATTCTTACAGTGAAAAGGGATGTATAAACATCAATGTCTACCATCAAATGTAAATGTGAAAAAATCACATACTTCTTTTATACTTCCTTCTGCCCCTTTGCTGCATGCCTAATGAACAAGTCTAGATATAATGTTCCTAACAGGTGCTTTAACAACTCCATGTCCAAGATGCATATTTTCTATCAATTGTAGCAGAAAGATACTCACAAAATGGCTAATTCACTACTTCTACTTTTTATCATATGTTGTTACCTCAGGACCTCTCCGAAGCTTACATGTTGCAAAATAATGAACTTTGTCCACAATAAACATAGATGCTTTACTAAAAATGCACATAGAGACCTATGGTTATAATCTAAAAACATCTTCTAGGTACGGAGATATTAGCAAAGACTCCTCTTCTCCCTCTTCCCACACTCCAGTCACTAAGTACAGGATTATGTTTAGCTCCAAGAAGTGAATTAACAAAGGTCACTCCCAGAGACAGTTCTTGATAAAAACGAACAAAAGGACATATATAAAGGGATTGCTTTACTAGTTTACTTTTAGTTTGAGCATTGAGATTTGTTTATCCTTTGATACACAGCCACATTAACTAAAATGCACGTAATGAACAACGGTTAAGCAATCGGAACTAATCTAACTCACTGGCACAGAATCCTTCTCTGCACACTTCCTCCTCCCTCCCCCCCACCCCCCGCAGTGATAGCCTACTCTCCCAGACAGTGGTTCTCAACCTTCCTAATGCAGCGGCCCTTTGATACAGTTCCTGTGGGTCGTGACCCACAGGTTGAGAACTGCTGCTCCAAGATAGCAAGTTTAACAATTCCATTCCCCAAACGCAACCATTCTTATGAAATAACAACAACAAAAAACCCTAAAGGGTGTTACTTTAACCCTCTCCTTTTAACATATTTTGTGTACTTTTAACATCCAGAAAGACTAGTTTCAAATAGGACTTACGTTTTTTTCCCTCTATACATGGTAACATTGTTTAAATCACGTACACTCATAACAATAGCTATAATTTCAAAATGTTCTCTATATAAGAACAGTCTGGCCTAGAAAACTCCCCTTCTTACCTCTACCAACCTAGTGGACAGGTCTAAGTAACTGTATATGCTCAGAGGGGATTTTAGTAATTTCACTCCCTATGTATTTTTAAGAACAGTCTTTCTGTGAATTTTAACTCAAACTCTACTCAATGTGTTAGTTTACTAACTCTACTTTTGTCATACACTGGCAACCTCTTTATCATCTAGAAAGATAAGATGTTGAAAATTAGGGCTCATATGCACAGCGAAGTAAAGGAAATGCTCAGACATAAGAAACAATAGTCAACCTTATGTCACTATAGCCACATTGATTTAAAGCCCTTTGCACTTTCTTCTTCCTACCTGAACCAGCAGAAATAACGTGCACTGCTCAGACAAGTGGTGTGATCAATTATTATCAAGTAATACTTCATACAAATTTTAAGAAAAGGATATCTATAAAATGTGTTACTACCTCTACTTTCAAAATACTTTGTGTACTTCTAAACATCTAGAAAGACTAGATGTTTCAAGTAAGAACTTAAATTTGTCCAGTATGTACACAGTAGTATTGAATAAAATACACACATGTAACAATGGTTATATCTGAAAGTGTCCGCAAGAATCCTTCATTTCTTCTAGTTCCTTTCTACCAACAACACAATAGATGTAAGCACATGTGTCACTTAGGCATGGTGTTATTATTTCACTTCCAAAAGTCCTTTTCAGAAGGCAGCCTTTCTCTGAATTTCAACACAAAGTGTACAAAATGTTAACTTGCTAACTCTACTTTTGTCATACATTGCAAGCTCCTTAATATCTAGAGACTAGATACTATAAAATTAGAACTCATTTTTCTGATATTATTTATACATATTTTTCTGATATATATTATTTATATAATACATCAAAGATAAATGAAATACATATAACATACAGGGCAATGGATAAACTGAAATTCTTTCGATTTCTTCCCTCTTACCCCCTTCAAAGCAATGAGGAAGTACAGAGAGTACACTGTTCACAGAGCTGGTTTAACAATTCTACTGCCAAACACAGTATTTTCCCTCAATTTTAGAAAGCTATTTACAAAGTGTTATTTACTACTTCTACTTTTAAATACATCAATCACTCCTAAATATCTTGAGAGACTGTATATTTCATATAAGAACCTGTCCACTATGGAACCTGTACACAGCACTATGAAATAACATTGCAAACACACCGATGGTTATAATCTGAGGTATATGACCATTTTGGCCTTGAGCTATTTCTTCTTTATTTTCTTCTTTGACCTTCAATCTGGTGGACAGTACAGGCATGTGTAATTCATAGAAATGGTTAAAAAAATCATGTCCAAAAGTCATTTATAGAGGACAAGCTTTCCTCTGAATTTCAACAAAAAGCATACAAAATATGCCAATTTTACTAAGTCCTTTGTCATACACTGGCAAACTCTTTTATCTATCGAGACTTGCTATTGTAAAATTAAGACTCATTTATCCATTATATACATTATATGCACACAGCAAAATAAAATAGCATCTGAAAATGCCAAGCATGAGCACTTTAACATGTTACCTTCTGCAATTCTTTCCCTCATACCTCTTCCAAACCATTGAACAAGAACAGATGGTACTATCCTGCCCACAAGAGTCATTTAAAAATCTACTTCCAAAAAACAAATATTTCCTGAGATTTTTAGCAAAAAGATATTTACAAAATGATACTTTACTACCTCTACATTTAACATATATCGGGTCCTTGTAAACATATAGGTAAACCAGATGTTTCAGGTAAGGATTTAAATTTGTCCACCACATACATAGCAATCATGAATAAGCTACATGCATGTAACAAAGTATCACAAGAATGGAAAAATGAATACCCAATGTACTCAATACTATTATGAAACCAATATATAAGCAAGTACATGTTCCTTTGAACAATATAACAGAAATATAGTCTACTACGGGGCGGGGCAGGGGTAGGGGAAAAAATGGGGAGGAGGGAGGGTAGAAGCTGGGCGGGCAGGAGGCAGGATCTCACCTATCAGTGCACACCGTGAAGCTGTATAGCATGCTCTTTGGGTGAGAGGCTCTTTTATAACTGGAACACTTTACCCTGGAAGTGAGAACAATGTAATCTAAAAATTTGTACCCTCATATTGATTTGAAATAAAAATAAAAAAGAAGTTAATCTCCTAAATCAATCCAGCTAAACTACTCCAAGTAGGCATCTTTGGAGCAGGACCTAAATTTACAGAACAGTAAGAATGGGAGACAGGTGGTGGAGGTCAGGCAGGCACTAAACCGGCCTGACCAGCTGTGCCTTGTTTGCCCTAGCTCGCCTGATTACATCTTATTCTCACCACATGTGCCTCTCAGCAGGGCCCCCAGGCAACAGCAGTGGTCCTCGCTGGGATGGAACTGGGGGAACTGAAATGGCAGTTCTCTTCCGGGGCAAGAGAGGTGCAGCACCTGAAGTGCCCTGTTGTCGGGGGATGGGGAGCTCTGTTACAGATGTTTTGCTGTGTGATTACCAAATGTGTCAACTGGTCTGTGAAACCAGTGTATGATGCCCCATGATCATATTAATGTACACAGCTATGATTTAATAAAAAACAAAACAAAACAAAACAAAAAAAACTTACAAGTAAGTCTTCTTCCTGGCTTATTGATGTTTTAATTTGTATCTTTTTATATTACCTGTCTTTTCAACAATCGTTGTAGTTATTTTTTTATTTTAATGGTTTTGTCTTTCGCACTTCATATTTAAGTTGCTTTTCTTCTGTTAATTACAGTATTAGAGTTTTCTGAATTTGTATTTTTCTAACAGTGAGTTTAATACCTTCAGATTTTTGTTGTTGTTGTTACATATTAGCATTCCTTTCTTTCATATTGAAAAACTCCTGTTAGCATTTCTTGTAAGACAGCTGTGGTGTTGATGAATTTCTTCCAGTTTTGATTATCTGAGAAAGTCTAACTTTTATCACATTTGAAGGATAATTTTGCTGGATATAGTATTTATTCTTGGTTGGTGAGGTTTTTTTGTTTGTTTTCCTTCAGGAATTTGAATATGGTATTCCATTTTTCTTGGCCTACAGAGTTTCTCTGAAAGAGCCACTGAACGTTGTATGGAGCTACATAGAATATGATATGTTTCTTTTCTCTTTTTGCTTTAAGTATTTGATTTTTACTAATTTCATTATAATATACCTTAGTGCTTTCATCTTTGAGTTAAATTTGATTGGTGACTCTGAGCTGCCTATTCCTGGCTGGTGTCTACTTTCTCCAGATTTGGGAACTTTTCTACTACTATTTTCTAAAGATATTCTCTAGGATACATTCCACTCATATCTTTACTTTGCTTGATGATGTCTCATAATTTTTCCCAGACCCTCTCTACTCTATTCTTTTTTCTTTTGCTCCTTTGAATGGATAATTTCACATATTTTGTCTTTAAGCCCACTAATTCTTTCCTGTTTAAATAAGCCTGCTGTTGAAGCTTTCCAAAGACTTTTTTTTTTTTTAAATGGGCTGTTGATTTATTTTTTGAGTAGAATTTAACTTTTCATATTAAAAAATTTCAAAGACTTTTTAAGTTCAGTAACTATATTCTTTATTTTTGAACTTTCAATTTGGTTTTAAATTTTTTTCTGGTTTTGTCAAATTTCTCATTATGTTCCTCTATTGTTTTTAAAACCTTATTAATTTTCTGTTATTTTGTTGTGATTCTCCGTTTTGTTTTTGTTTTGTTTTTTAAGACAGAATCTTACTTTATCATCCTGGGTAGAGTACCATGGAATCGTACTCCCTGCAGCCTCAAACTCTTGGGCTCAAGTGATCCTGATCCTCTTGCCTCAGCCTCCTGAGAATCTGGGACTCCAGGTGCCTGCCACAATACTTGGCTAGTTTTCCTATTTTTAGTAGGGACAAGGTCTTGTTCTTGCTCAGGTTGGTCTTGAACTCCTGAGCTCAGATGATCCACCTGCCTCGGCCTCCCAGAGTGGTAGGATTATAGGTGTGAGACACCATGTCTGGCCTCTCTGAACTTCTTTATGAGGATTATTCTGAATTCTCTCTCTGACATTTAAGAAAGTCAATTATTTTGTGTCTATTGCTGAAACTTTGTTAGTTTCTTCTGGGGATGTCGTATTTCCCTGGGTTTTCACAATCTTTGTGTCTTTATGCTCATGTGCATTTGATGAGGCAGCCACTGCTTCCATTTCTTTCACAGGTGTTCTTGGTTGTTAGACCTGTTTAGTATCAAAACTTAAGTGCCAGCCTGTTGTCTCTTTCAGATCTGGGAAGAACTTATAGTGAGCACTCAACTAGGACACTGTGCTAGAGCTAACTCACTGCTGTGCCATTGTTTCTTAGTCTGAGGAAGACATAGAGTGAATAGAGTTAAATGTTCTCCTGGAAGTATATTGCTACCCCTGAATGCTTCCAAGTCTAGGGAAAACTTAAGCCGGCACCAAAACTTAATCTTGACCTTTTAGTTGTATCTGGGCCAGGGGAGGGCTTCATGTGAGTACCTGGGAGTTGTGAAAGTTCCAGCCAAGGCTTTGGACCTTCCCGCAGATTACGTCCCCTGCAGTACTGTGGCCTGGGCTGGTCCTTCAGTGCAGTACTCCCACTGACTGACTGACTGAAGCACAGAGTAGCCCTTGGATGCGTATGCCAGTCACTAATATCAGTGTCCTGCTCTTTGACCTTATTTCATCCTGGGTTTGGCACTCCAGGCAACCCCCATGATTCCCATGTAGTGGGACCAGAGTGGGCTTCCCACAGAGATTCTCAGACTGGGGAGTGAGATTAAAAGTCCCTCCATGCTCTCTTGAGTGGTCAAACATGTGTCTGCATGTAGGCAGTGGAGATCATTGCAAATCATTTACTTTATGACAACCTGTCCTCTCATACTACCTTAAAACTACTTTTCCCGTCATTGTGATGAATTTTCTATTGTTACCAGTAAACGTCATTTATGCCTAAAGTGTTTAAGTGTTGTGAATCTTAATTACTCTTTTTACCAAATGGAAATAATTATGAACTGGCACATAAGATGTACGTGTGGATTTATTTAGTCATTAGAAAGGCTAGAATACCAAAGTGAAAAGTCAACAGGTTAAGGAACCATAATATTGAACAGTTACTTTGTTTCTAAAGATCCTTGTATACCAGGCAACAAATCAAACCAATGGTCCATTATTTGATTTGATACCAGAAAACCTAAATTGGTTTTGAAAAATAAAGCTTCCACATATTCTATCTTATTGAAAAAGGTATTTTAAAAGCCCTATCTTAGCCTCCCTGTTATTTCACCTAGATTTTTAAAGATTTTCTTAACATAAATTATAGAAGTATGTAGTTATTCTGCTTGACATTTAACTAGATTGAATCAGGATTTTTTTGGCTATCAGAATAAAGGTGTGGAATTGCTAGACTGGAGAATATTTTCATTGAGTTTAACAGGTAAATCTTTTATATTTTTATTACTAAGCAATTAAAAAGCAATTAAAGCAATGTTAGAGCATGTGCTTTTTAAAATGATCACAGATAGCTATAAAGTCCATTGTTTTAATATTGGCAATCTCTCCCTTTTGTTTAAAATTTTTTATCTTAGTTTTAATACTGGCATTGTTTATGGATCCCCCACCCCCTTTTTTAATCTAGATGTGGCTTTTAGCATAATCCTTTATATTAACCAAAACTCTTGATTTCACACAACAGAAACCCAACTCAAACTAGCTTAAGCAATTTAAATAATAAGAACACTAATGATGATATTTTATTAGTTATCTTAGCTGGAATGATATTTAGAGTCTTATAATAAAAGGACTAACAATACAAAAACCAGGTCCTCAGAGACTCATTCAATCATGAATGAGACTTTTCTTTTTCCATCAGTCTTTTACCTCTTTTTGACTCCATTTATGTACAGGTTTTCTCTACCTGGAAAGAAAGATGACAGAAGAACCTCCCATAGAAGAGAATGTCTTTCCCCCATCATCAATATAGAGAAGAATTCTGCTTGGTTTATTGCTTGGATTTTATGTTTAATCTTTAGACATGCCATTGCTAAGAGAAAAATGAGATAACATGACTGGTTACACATGGAGGTTAGAAAGTGAGGAAGACACTTATATGGGATGATTGTGTGTTAGTTTCCCGAGGACAGGAAAGGCAGTCCTAGGCAGGCAGTCAAACTGGCTCTACACCCGAAGGCTGCGGCCCCTTTCTCTCACCACTTACACCCAATTTCCTAGAACTTCTCATACTTCTCTCTTTCCTCATTTCTTGTGTTTATACTGGAAATCAACCCACGAGTAATCTTTTCTAGTTTCTACCCTTAAAAAAAAACAGGACAAACTCAACCATTTCATTATACTCCTGATTTCAGTGAACTAAAGAAAATGCCTAGTGTTCTTTCACTCCTCCCATGTAGGTTGTTACTCATAAGAAAAATTAAACAGACAAACTCAAGGCTTATATTCAAAGTATTTCACAATGCCTAAAGGAGGCATTGGCAGTAAGCAGTCAGAATTGCTTTATGTGTGGATATTGCATCCTAGAGTCTCCTGATGGATCAGCCAGGCCTTCATTTCCTAGCTGCTGGGTCACGGCAGGGTCCTGGGTATTCTGGGTGATGGATAAGGTTAATAGTAACAACTATTGAGCAACCAGGACAGACTATTTTAATATTTTAGTAATGCTGCATAAACACTGACTATTCGATCAGAGTTGCTATGCAGGTGTGTAGGATTAACAATTAATCTGTGTAACTGACTTTAAGAGTGTTAAGTGTTTGAAACATAGGTCAAAGGTGATTTTTTAGAAAATAGTTGTTCTGTGGCTTGCTTGTTTTGTTTTTCTTTCCTCACATGCACTACAAATATCAAGGGTCACTGAATCCCTTGATTGTATGCAAATTTTGGAGGGTAAATGGTATATCCATTTCCTTTTCTAGAGAGGACAGCTATTACTTTTATGAAAGTCTTAAACGGGCCCATTTTATACACACACACACTCTCTCTCGAACACATGTTAAGATACTAAGAATCACTACCATAAAATGTCATATTTCTAATTTCTATAAGTGAGGGATCAAGCTTATGTAAGAATGGTGTAAATAATTAAGTTATAATTTTAAAATAAATGGGATCATATATAGCATGTCCCTATGGTATCCCATTGAAAGTGTCTCTCTCAGGCCTAAAACACTATTTCTGTATTTACTATTGCAGCCATATTATCATATGAGAGGATTATTTTGTGTTTCTTCAGTTTAGCACATTAGCAATTCTGGTTTACGTGAACTCATAGTAAAATCTACAAAGATTCTTGTATGATTCCTCATGAATTTTTATACAAGGTGATAAGGTAGGAAACAGTGCTCAGTATAAAAAATAATTAGGCCTGTCTATTTCATGTAGAAAATTAGCCAAAAATGCCTGTTTTCAATTTGCAAGGAGAAAACTAGCCTATACTTTAGAAGGAATATCTCATAAGCCAAAAGGTCAAAACCTAGATGGGGTCAAATGCTGTCTCTTTGACAAATGATAAAGTCCAATTTTTGGCTCCAGCCAGGCTAGACCGCATCCTTAGAGTTACTAAAGATAAACAGATGGCAAGGAACAAACCTATTATTAAGACTAGTACTTAAAACAGTTCTAGGGGACTTCCTTAAAGAGTTCTATGTGTGCTTAATATATCCTGAAACTTTTTAGGAATAACTATACAATATTAAATGTTGCTAAAGCCCAGGCTATACAAACTGAGGCCAATGCCCTATTTTGAAAAGAATTAAAACTTCTCAGCTATTACATCTTGTTATGAACATATAAGATGCTATTTTCCATAGTTTTTGCAATCTTGCTTGATGATTATATCTGATAACCAAGCTCAGGGTACCCCATATAAATTTATCAAACCAAGTTTATTTTGGAAGAATATGAAATTTTATAGAGTTTTACATTACACTATTAAAATACTGAATGTTTTCTTCTACTTTTCCCTTTTGAATGTTCCTTCTCCAGCCTCGCTTATTTTTTTCTTATTGCTTGTTTTGCTTTGTATTTGCTACTTAGCATATCAAGATATGCTTGTCAAATGTGTCACTAATCCCATATATGATGTCTAATACACTTCCCTGTTAGGGGTTGAGGGAGAAATTTCATTCTAAAGCAACTTGAGGTGAAACTCTAAGAGGTGCTGCTATTGTGCAAATGCAAGTCAGGCATTGGATATATTCATAGCGGTAAACAAAATAGACTTGGTCACTTCTCTTGGGGCATTTAATGAAAGAGAATGATATGAATTAATTGGGGGGAACAAACTAGCCATATAATTGAGGGGTTTGAGGGTAGAGTTGAGATGAGGATCAAAAGGAGAGAAGGACATCCCAGGGATTAATAAGATGCTTTATTGAGAAGAGAGCAGAGTGAGGGGCCAGACACAATGGCTCACGCCTATAATCCTAGAACTCTGGGAGGCTGAGGCAGGTGGATTGCTTGAGTTTATGAGTTTGAGACCAGCCTGAGCAAGAGCGAGACCCCATCTCTAAAACATAACTGGGTGTTGTGGTACGCACCTATACTCCTGACTACTCTGGAGGCTGAGGCAAGAGGATTGCTTAAGCCAAGAGTTTGAGGTTGCTGTGAACTATGCCCTCTATGGAGGGCAACCAAGTGAGACTCTGCCTCATAAAAATAAATAAGAAAATAAAGAGAAGAGAATAGAGTGGAGTCTGAGAACTAGCTCACTTTCACACAGTTTTGAGAAGCTTTTAGTACCCCTTCTCAGCAGGGTTGGTATGTGGGAGGAGGTTGCTGGAGGGAGTCATCCTCGTCTGTAGAGGCACTGATTTGTGCACTAAGGGTGAATCTTAGCGATATTCCTTTGATCAGCCCTCAGCCAGGGTCAGAGTAGAAAGTTACTATTCTGTTATTTTCTAGGAACACTGGTCTTGTAGCATTCCAGGAGAATGGGGATATGGCTGCTGTGAGCATGTAGTTCGGTTTCTGGCTTGCTTTCTCTTGCTAGCTGTCCCCCCAAATGACTGTACTCTCTTTAGGTTCAATAATTATAAATGGACATGACAGGTATAAAAGAAATAGACCAGAGTGTTTTGGAAAGCGTAATAGAAAGGAAACCTCAGATAGAGAACGGAGAGGCAAGCTTCTTTGGGATGAAAAGATTTTAGCTATGATCTGAGGAATGAGAACCTGTCAGCCAAGGCGGGAAGAAAGAAAAAGTAAGTAGGAATATCAAGCCCAAAGGTCAACTGAGGAACCGTGGGAAGGCCAGTATGGCAAGAAAGTGTGGGAGGGGAGGCGCCTATGGCTCAAAGGAGTAGGGTGCCAGCCCCATATGCCAGAGGTGGCAGGTTCAAGCCCAACCCCGGCCAAAATCTGGAAACTCTGGGAAAAAAAAAAAAAAAAGTGTGGGAGGGACAATGCCGTGAAAGGAGGAACAAAGAAGGACAAAAAGGCAGCCTGGCTGCCCTGGAGCTGGGTGCCAGGTGTGTGACCTCTGCCCCCTTCCAGCACAGAGGAGGATTGTTCTTCCTGGCTCCCTGTGTTAGTGCGAGGCTGTGCTGCTAGATCTGGCCAGTGAGTTATGAGCACAAGTGATATTTGTGAATTTTTGGCCAATTCCTGAAAATAAGCTAATAATGGATTAGACCACCTCTGTACTATAGTAGCCATCAGTGAAACAAGGAAGAAAAGTGGTGTTGGGCACTGCAGGAGGGGAACCTGAGTATCCTAGTTCCAGCTGCTATAATAAGTTGCCATAGCCTAGATGGCTTTAAAAAAACAGTTTATCTCCCAGTTCTGGAGGCTAGGATGCCCCAAATCAAGGTGCTGCTATGTTCCATGCCTGGTGGTGCCCCTCTCTCCCTGGTTTGCACTTGGCTGCCTTCTCGTTGTGTCTTCACATGGTGGAGAATAGAGAGAAGATGGAAACTCTCTGCTTTCTTTTTAAATTGACTGTGATCTCACATATGAGGATGCCACAGTCAGGACCTATTTACCTCCAAAGAAATAGGATCAACATATGGATTTTAGGGGTGCAGGAACATTTATTCCATAGCACAGAAGGTTAACATGAGAGACGAGTTTTCTTTTAGAGACTGAGTTGGGAAGTAAAACCGTTTTGTGTAATATTGTAGTAGGTCTGCTATATAGAGAGGGTTTTAGAGTGGGGTGGGGATCATCCTCCCCTCTTTAGAAGAAGGAAGAAAGAGAAGTGAAGTAGTGCCTATGATCCTGGTTAATTTACTTTTCTCAGATTTTACTTGACCTATAGAAATAAAGAATCTGAGAGGGCTTTTACTAGTCATTTCCCTGTGCACTAAGGAATTGTCTGGAGGGGCCCAAGGCCAGTGATGAACACTGTTTGTCAACCCTGCCTGCCTAGAGAATTTAAGAACCTGTGAACTGTCAAAAAAGTGGGAGGTCCCATCTTTCAATACATGTTAGACTCTACCTGGTATTGCACTGCATCTGAAGCCTTGTAGGATGCAGTATTGAATCTTCTCCCGTTAATGTATTTGAGGAAATTCTGTGCTTTCACACTTCTCACTAATGCAAGACCAGGGCTATTACATTGAACTGTGGTCTTCAAACTACATAAGTGTACCTTGGGTTATGCAAAGACATTACAAAGGGTACCTGATTGGGGTAATTTTAAGAACGTCATTTTCAAATCCTGAACTAATGTGCTTCCTTTCCTAAAACATATCTGCTGGAGAACCCAGATGGAGTTACAAATTCTCCTTTACCAGCTCCTCTTTTCAAACTTGTCCCTCTCCTACTTTACTACAGAAAACACCCATCTCTTCCCCACCTCTAATTTCACTGTGGTGCATTTCCATGCAGTCTAAAAATATTCCAATAGAAATCAAAGGGACAATTTGAAATGCTGTATTTGTAGAAGTATTTAAAAGGTATGTAACTTTCATGATTGAGTAATTGCATTTTGTAAGCGAGAAGAGTGGTTGTCAATTCTTGGCTTTTAACAAAATTGAAGGTGAATCTTCAAGTATAAAGCTGATAAATTAGAATAATTTTTGATATTACATTTCTGGTTTTTTGGCATGTATCAAGATTTCAAGGAATTTAATGATGTTGCTGTAACAGAACTCTTTCCATTTAATTTCCATATGCTTATTTATATGTAGTACTTTCTATAAAACTAAAATATGAGGAAATGACTTATGCCAAACTTTGTCTCATTCTAGCCATGCTATATTAACCCACAAATAAGTCAGTAAATTGAGAAATTCAGGACCATTCATATCATTTGGGGATAAGTTTCCAATAAAATTTTGGGGTTTATGATAGTTATTAAAACTTAGTAAGATATATTGAATACTTATGTACTAAACTATAATTATAATGGTAACTCAGAAGAAAAATTTTAATACTTAAAGCATAATGATGACTGTATTTTTTTTTAATGTAGCAAAATTCTATTCTTTTATGTTGCAGAAAACTATGGCAGGGCTTTAAAATGCTTTTCAGGTTAAAATATTTTGCAAACTTGGTAATATTTTGAGAAAATGGAATGACAATGTAAGAAGTAATATTTAAGAGGTAACATTATCAACATTGAATTTTTAGCTTTTAAGGAAGATTTATGTTTTTTAATGGATAAGGACATTTATCCATTTATCCGTTTATGTTTTTTAATGGATAAGGACATATACTAAATTGCCATGATGCCTAGATTTCATTAAATACATTTTTAGAAACTGGTTTAACAATTTTATTTTAATGTGTTAATTTTACAATTGGATAAATGATCCCTTGCAAATATTTAAACCCATGATAAAATTAAAAATAAATGGGGCCAAAGGTTAGAAATAAAATTAGATTAGACAAAATGCTACAGTAAAAGAGTAGAATTATGTAATAAAAATAAACATGTAAAGGAAATTAAATTCATAATTAAGAAATTTGGAACTAAAGAATAAAAAGAAAAAACTAAAACTTAAAAAATAAATAGCATGAGTTAGAAGTGAAAGATTGATAGGACAAAATAGATGAATAGCAAGAGTTGAGAACATGGTGCTTAGTAATGAGAGGGCAGAGATGTGTCCTCTTCTCTTTCTTCCTCCCAATGAGCCCTGGTAGCTTCTTTTTTGAAATTTCAGAATATTACAGGGGTACACACGTTTTGGTTACGTAATTTGCTCTTGTACATTTTAAGTCAGTGTTATATGTGTGCCTCTCACCCAGAGAATGTATATATTATATGAATTAGGCATGAATTTACCCACCCATTCCTGCTTAATTTCCATTGAGTTTTACTTCCATGTGTATACCTAAGTGTCGATTGCCTAGTTTCTATTTACTGAGTAGATGTGGTGTTTGTTTTTCCATTCATGTGATATTTCACTTAGAAGAATGCTCTCTAGTTCCACCCACGTTGTTACAAAAGATACTAGACCACCATTATTTATGACTGAATAGTTCTCCATGGTACCTATACCACATTTTATTAATCCATCATGTATTGATGGCAACTGGGTTGGTTCCATATCTTTGCAATTGTGAATTATGCTGCTATAAACATTTGCGTGCAAGTTTTGTTTTGTTTTTTTTTTAAATAAAATTGCTTGATTTTCCTTTGGGTAAATACCTAGTAGTGGGATTGCTGGATCCTCAAGAATGGGAAAAAAAGTATTCAATATACACAATACTACTGTGAAATCAATATATAATCACCTACACATTCATACAAATGATAAAACAACTATAGTCCAAAAAGTAGAAGGGAAGAGGAGAGAAAGGGGAGGGGAGGAGGGAGAAGGGAGAGTATTTGGGGGGACCTCACCTAATGTGCATGATGTAATGGTATATTTCCAAACTATTAAGAAACAAGTATAATTGTGATGGATGTGTTAATCAGTGCAATGTAAGCATTTCACATGGTATATCCAATCAGTACACTAAACCCCATAAATGCATCAATGTACAGTTATGATTTAATAAAAACAAAAAATAAAAAATTAAATCAAATCAAAAAAAGCAAATGGAAGGTCTACTTTCAGTTCTTTGCGGTATCTCCACACTATGTTCCATAGTGGTTGCACTAGTTTACAGTCCCACCGACAGTGTGTTAGTGTTCCTTTCTGTCTGCATCCACACCAGTACTTGCTGTTTTGGGGATATGTGAATAAGAGCCATTCTCACTGGAGTTAGATGGTATCTCGTTGTGGTTTTGATTTGCATTTCTCAGATTATTACAGATTTTGAACACATTTCATGTGTTTGTTGGCCATTAGTCTATCTTCATTTGAAAAGTTTCTGTTCATGTTTTTTGCCCTCTTTTTAACAAGGTTGTTTTTTTTTCCTATTGATTTGCACGTATAACATGCACATAATTTCTCCCACATTGTAGGTTGTCCGTAGTAGCTTTTACCAGTCATATTCTCTTAATACGAACAGCTGAGGAAAGGAAGGACGTACTTAAGCTTGTCCCCAAATGATCAGCTATCCTATATCTTAACACTGTGCTGGAAAGCCTAATAGATTGGGATATTTCTACCTAGGTAAGGCACGCACTTCTTATCTAGGCAGTATTAGACAGGCTAATAGAGGAGAGACTGGGATGGTAGAACTTTGCATCACCTTCCAAGATGCACTTCTTTTCTGAGGCTGCCTTTGACCATGGTAGGGTTATCTCTAAGAGCCAACAGAGAAAAGAGTATTGTAGAATAAAATAAATAAGGGCCTTCATGCAGAACAGAGCCTTACTGCCCTATTCCCTACCTTCAAATAGAAACAAATCTGTGCCCCCAGCTTTGGATGCCCTTAGTAGAAGAAGGGCCCTCTTATACCATATTTTGTATATTCAGTGCAGCACTGCAGTGAATGAGAATCTGAATCCTAGACTACAACAAAGCCCAGAATGTCCTGAAAGTTCATATCACCAAACAAGGGAAAGGAAGTCCTCAAGGGAAGCTTGTAGAATATGTGAGGGGAAATCAAGGTTAGTGGCTGAGTAGGACTGATGGCATATTTATGAGTCTCAACATTTTTTTTTTTTTTTTTTGATAGACCCAACTTTTCATCTAGTAGCACTGCTTCCCTCACTTTTCCAAATCATATCCACTCTGGGGGTAGAAATTATTTTCTGCCTTGCACCCTGCAGATGCTCCTATATCTAAAGCTGCTGGGACATTGCCTTGTCCTACTGTGCTCTCTTGTCCGAGAGATTCACAGGTAATGAATACATTTTAGCTAAAGCATGGACATTCATATGAAATAACTTGACAGCTTGGATCATTTGCTTCAAAAACTGACTCAAGGTATGTCAAGAAATTTGATGGCATGACCTTTTAGTGAGTGTTTCTTAAATGCGATACCTGACAGTAATTTGTCAGATTTCTTCTATTCTTTCTCACCGAGGTCCCTGTCTTGTAAGCATCACGCCACTTAGCATGTTTTTCTGGTAATTTTTTCCCCGTGGAAAGATCATTTTGCATTAAGGCATATAGTTCTGGAAGTAGAAATGTCTGACTAAGCTAAACATTTATATGGAAGTTAAAATACGAATGTATGTCCTTTTAGTAGCATGCCAGAGCTTTTCCTAAAAATATCAGGCAGAAGTATCTGATGTGGATAAGAAAACTGTTTCTTCTGTAACAACAATTAAGAAGAAGAATCCTATTAAGTTAGTACTACTCTACCATTACCATACTTCACAAAGTACTTTTTAAAAACCTTGGTATGATAAACATAAAGAGTGAGTGTTAATGTCTATTTTAACATTTTACTGTACAAATACCAAGGGAACCAGACCTCACAAACCCTGTGAATACAAGTAAGGCCACAGCAACATCACTGTCCTAATTTTAGGCTTTAGCACATCTTACCTCTCCATCTGCATGGCTGAAGCACCTCCAGTCTCCCCCATTTTCCCCATCTCCCATTCTT
Organism: Loris lydekkerianus; assembly: GCA_963574355.1. NCBI lineage: Eukaryota > Metazoa > Chordata > Mammalia > Primates > Lorisidae > Loris > Loris lydekkerianus. Next base: position 29,476 of record CAUYPK010001516.1, read on the forward strand.
GTCAAAATTTTCTCTTCTTATTTGTGAGAGCCCCGGATGTTTTTTGCAGGCTGAATATAATCGTGCTCCTTGTGGACCCTCGAGTTGCTGCCCTGCAGGAGAAACCATTCCTGTTAGATCAGGCCACTCCCAAGTAGAACCTGATACCTCTGACTACCAGTGATGCCTTGGTGGTCTCTGACACGGATACATGTGAGATGGTGAAGGAGTCAGCCCTCTCTCCAACTCCATGCTGTATTCTGTAACTTAGGTCGCAAAGCAGAACTGTTTGTACTCACAAGCTTTTTGCTTGTTTGTCTTTGGACATATTTACTTCATAATCTGATCATAGTTCCTCTCTCCATTGGTGCTAAAAACCAAATCATCATGCTAAGGGAGCAGTTAAAGAAGGTGGCAAACACTGACATCCCCCTACTCCCACTGTATTAGTCAGCTGGCATCGCCATACAAAATACTATAGACTGCAGGGCTTAAACAAAAGAATTTTATTTTTGCACAGTTCTGGAGGCTACTAGTCTGAGGTCAGGGTGCCTGCATGTTTGAGTTCTGATGAGGACTCTCCTCCTGGTTGCAGAGGGTAGCCTTCCTACTGGGCTTTTACATGAGAAGGGAGAGAAAGTCCTGTATCTCTTCCTCTTTTCACAAAGGTTCTTGTCCTATTGGATGATGACTCCACCATTATGACCCCATTTAACCATAATTTCCTCCTGAAGACTCTATCTCCAAGTATAGTCACATTGGGAGTTGCTCTTCATCATATGGATTTTGGAAGGGGACACAATTCAGTCCGTAACACCTGCTGTTCACTTTTCTGTTTTATTTCCCTCCTCTTAACACTGCGTGTTCCAAGTATAAAACTTCTTAGCTGACCATTCCAAAAAAAAAAAAAAAAAAAAAAAAATGTGGCCATGCAATCCAAGCAAATAGGAACATGACAGGTCCTATGATCACAGACAAATTTCAGGTTCCATTTGGGGCACGGTTAGAACAACTGTGTATTTAATAAGTATCATAGAATTGATAACTTTTCTGTAACATGAAAAACTTACTTTCCTTTGTGAAATTCTTGTATTTTCTTACCTGTATCAGGAATCAAACTTTTAACCAACTCTGTGATAGATTTCTCTGTGGTTCATAGGTGAAGCCTATGTTATTTGAGTCATTCCCATTCCTGTAGCCTTGAATTATGGGAAAAACACAAATTTAGGCACCAATCAGATCTAATTCTAAATAGTAACTGAATTATTTACTATCTGCCAGACCATGGCAAGTTATCCAGTCTCTCCAACAATAATTTTCGTTCTTTGGCAAAGAGAGAATTAATGAAGACTATCTCACACAACTTTTGAAAATTAGAAATAATATAATGTGCATCCAGGATTATGCCTGAAACATAGGTTAGATATTTGATATATGATGTTTAGAAGATTATAGGGATGATGTTGATAATTATCATAATGAAGATATCAGCTTAATTTAAGGGGTGCTATGAAGTTATTAGAATTACCTTTTAGTTCTCTTTAAGAACTACTGCATTTTTAGGAGGAAGAGTTTGTGAAAATTATACTAGTAAACTGAATGGGCAGTGAGATGCTGAAATTTTACAAATGTTGGGAACTGGGGATATATTAAGACACAGTTAGAATAGAGTGATGTCAATGACATAGTGGAGTAGGAAGCCCTGAAACATTCTTTATATCACAAACACACCAATTTTAATAACAATCCATGGAAAAATTCCCTTTGTGATAAATTAGAAACTAAACAAAAGGCTCCTGCTCTCCAGAAGAACATGAAATCAGACTTGCCAAAGCCAGTAGGAAGATTTGGAGACACCTAATTTCTGGAGACACTGCCCTGGTGCTGTGCCTTATGAATTAGAGAGAGTCTGCTATCTTCCAGGGTCAACCAGAGGAGGGAAGAAGTTGGTTCACAAGTCCAACTACTTGTTTTTCCAACAGAGCTTCCCAGAAGACTATATTCCTTCTTGCTAGGCTTGGAGTTCTGATGTGCCTGGCACTGCCTAGCTGCCTAGGGGAGAATGGAGGCAGTTGGCTGGGATGACAGATACTGTTGATCTTTCTCATTGCTCAGCACAGATGAGTGGATAAAAATATCCCAGTTTTCCCAATTATCAGTTTCCTCCTGGGAAGAGAAAGAGTTAATCCATGTGCTCAGTGACCCAACTGTCTAGGACTGTTCCCCAAAACTAGTATCTATCCTGTCACTCTTAGAATTTTGGTCTCATAGATATAACACCAAAAGCACATGTAACAAAAATTAAACAAATGGGACTACATTAAACTAAGAACTCTGCACAACAGAAGACAGAATCAACAGAGTGGAAAGACTACCTATAAAAGAGGGAAAATATCTGCAACCCATGTATCTCATAAGGGGTTAGTGTATAAGGAACTCTTATAAGTTATTAGTTAAAAAAAAACCCTAATAACCTCATTTAAAAATGGCTTAACGATGTGAAGATACATTCCTCCAAAGAAGACATACAAATAGCCAACAGATCTATTAATACATGATCAGTCACTAATTATCAGGGAAATGTGAATCAACACCATAATGAAATACTACTTTATACTTACAATATTAGGATGGTTTCTATCAAGAAAACAGAATAATGTGTGCTGGTGGGGATGTAGAGAGATCGTAACCCTTGCATACTGCTAGTGGGAATGCAAAATGGTACAGCTTCTGAGAAAACAATATGGTGATTCTTCAAAACAATTAAAAATAGAACTAATACACAATCCAGAAATCCCACTTCAGAGTATTTACTGAAAAGGATTGGAAAAGGGTCTCAAAGCATGAGCAATCTCCTTCCAATGTTCACTGAGCACGATTCACAATAGCCAACCTATAGAAACAATCTAAGTGTTTATTCACAGATGAATGGTTAAGAAAATATAGTATTTACATGTAACAGAATGTTATTCAGTCTTATAAAGGGGGGGGGGGAAATCCTACCATATGCAACAACATGGATAAGCCTTAAAGACATTATGCTAAGTGAAATAGGTGAGTCATGGAAAGACACATATTGCATGACTCTGCTAGCATGAAATATCTAAAATAGTTAATTTTATAAAATCAATGAGTGAAATTGTGGTTACTAGAAACTAGATACAGGGAGAACTGGAGAATTACTACTCAATAGACATAAAGTTTCAAAAGATGAATAAACTCTAGGGCTCTGCTATACAAGATTGTACCTGTAGTTAACAATATATTTTTTGAAAAGATACTGTGGTATTCTAATGTCCTTTCTTTTCTTCAAGTCAATTGGAATTTCTAAATTTGGGGCATGTTTTCACATTTATAGAAATAATAGTTCATTTATCATTTTGAGGCATAGATTAATTTATAAGGAAATTAAAGAGAAACTCTAGGACAACTTCCTCCCTGATACTTTGAGAAAATAGAATAGGATTTTCACCGTGTCTCTTTCAGTTCTAGTTATATTTGGAGAGGTGTGGAGATGAGTGCCTGGGCCAATCCAATCTTTATTCTTCTTGTTCTAGTCTGCCACATTAATTCATCTTATGGATTACATACCATACCTTAGGGGAGCGGACAAGCTGCAGTGATTAACAATGAGGGATGCAGGACAGCTCAGTATTTTTCCCAGCCTTAGGAGACTTGAAAAGTATGGATAACTAACTAATGTCAGTTAATATAGCAAATGTCAGAGGAGAAAATTTAGATGCATCAAGAAATGACAGGATGGAGGTGGAACATAGACTTTTTAGTAAAGTATCTCAAGAATGGGGAAAAATGTATCCAATGTGCTCAATGCTATTATGAAACCAATATATAAACACTTACACATTCATACAAATGATAAAACACAAAAAACAGTCCAGAAAGAAAAATGGGAAAGGAGGGAGAGTGGAGGGGGGAAAATCTCACTTAATGTGCACAATACAAGGGTACATTTCAAAACAATCATGAGTATATTATAAATGTCTTACCACAAAAATAAGTGAGATGATGGTTATGTTAATCAATTTCATTTAGCATTTCACATTTTATGTCAAGTCATCATATTGTACCCCATAAATGTTATAGTTATGATTTAATAAAAATTAAGAAAAAAGGACAGAAAATGCTGTCCTTTTGATTGCTCTTATTTTTGCAATCTCCTTCCTCTTTTATTACTTTATTATATGCGATCATTGAAGAAGTATCAAAAATTTCAGAGAAGCAGAGCAGTTTCTCGGGAAAAATTATACATGGTGATGGATGCCGACATAATTTTGTGACAAATAAAATGCTGAATGTTGAGCTCCTTGCTAGATTATAGAAAGAACATATGAGTGGATAAAAGCACAACAATTTTCCTTTCACTCTGTCTCAGGAGAAAATGGTGCATATCAGCATATATGGAAGCAAATGAGATTAGTTAAAAGAAGGAAATTAAATAATGTAGATTATGCCATGATTATGGTTATGAATAAAATGACTCACCTAATGAAAGCATAAAAGGGAAAAGCTGTTATTCCATCTTAGATTTTCTTGGTCATTTTTCTGAAGGTATTTATTTTATTTGTTTTTGTTGTTGTTGTTTGTTTTAGGAAGGAGCCACACAATACAAAATGAGGCCAAGAATTGATGATGCGATTAAATAATTCTGGACCCCCAAATTAATTGAATATTTAAATTGAGTAATTAAATTGAATTGAATAATTCTAGACCCCAGATATTGAATATTTAATTTAATTTTCTAGGTCAACTCTCTACATTGTTGCAATGAATTGAGTTGATTATGAAAGTTCCCATTTTATCAAGAGATTGTTCAAAAACATCTCCATGCTAGAACTACCAAGTAAGAATATATATTATGTAGGGAAATACAATTTTTTGGTAGCAAGTCTAAGGATATATAATCTATGCACATAATTAATCATCATGAAACATAATATAGTTTGCACATGTAAAACATAAATTTTTTACACAAGTAAGAACAGTTCATACCTCCCCCCACACATACACGTGCGTCATATTTGCAATAGCTTAGTAACTAAGGAATCTGCATTAAACAGAGATTCTATCTTATGTACCTAATTTTTTTTTAATACAAAAATAAGGAGCTGAAGAGCTTCTTGGAATAAAGAAACTTATACTCAAAATCTGCTTTTCTGAACCCTTTTGAGTTAAGCAAAAGAAGGAAACCAAAAAGACCCAGGAATCACGATGCAATGTATCTAGTGAAGGTTTATTATTGGATGATTCAATTTTGTGTTTGGTTTTCTGTTATACATTAGGGTATAGGTTTTGCCTAGAGGGTAAAAGTTACCTGCAGTTCCTGCTCTTTTTGCTATCAAGGCAGGGTAGGATGACGGATAAGAAAGTATAGAGAGCAGAAGTCTCACCACATACCCTTGAAAACCCAAGGAAATAGATGGCATTACATTACATTTTATTATATGAGCCTGATGTGGCATGACATTTATATCAGGAGCAGAAATGCCAAAATAATTGAAGAGTTTTGAAATGGCCCTTTGAGGGAAGGTGACGAGTTATCTATTGATTTAATCTAAGAGAAGAATGTGGAGAAGTAAGACAGGAGAGACTTGATTTCATATGCAACTTGTTCAGGAGACTGGATCGTAAAAGTTTTTAATGGGATAGTCCCCGGTGTTCATCTGGCCAAATGCTGGTTGCGACAGTCAAATGTTGAGGATTTTTTTTATTGGACGATAGAAAATTTCATAAGGGGAAGCGTAGAAAATAAGAAGATTGTAAAGTAGGGACTGCCTGTGCCTGTCAGTAATGTGATGTGCATTTTTTTCTAATTGAAAACAATACAAGGAGAGAGAGCTCTGATTATCAGGATTATGTGCTGATGTGGATGTAGTTACACACAGGGGCATACAACTCCAGAGCTACACACGCACTTCCTCTCCTTACCTGCTGGATGATCTCGAGCAAATTACTTAATCTGTGTTCACATTTTCCTCATCCATAAAGTAGGCACAACAATAAAACTTACCTCGTAGCTTTATTTCAAATATGACATCAGTCAATATTATTACATCATTTAAAGCATTCTCCGACACACAGTAAGCCCTCCATAAATGTTAGTTGTTTTATGAATAAAAATTTTAAAAAATGAAAACATATTTACTATTTTTTATCTGACTATGAAAGTGACATATACTTTTAAAGCAAGATTTTCTTATAAGGAAAGATAGCAAGATGAGAAAATATTGGAGTCAATTTTCCCAGAGATAACTATAATGAACATGTACGCATTATAACCCAGGGAGTTTTTTATGGTTTCTAGTCTTATATGCAGATCTTTAATCTATCTTGAATTGATCAACACAGTAAAAAGACCTGCAGAATGGGTGAAAATATTTATAAATTATACATTCAACAGGGGATCAATCTTCAAAATTTATAAGGAATTCACACAACTCAATAACAACAACAACAAAGTAATTCCATTAAAAAAAAAAAAAGGCATAGGACATGCATAGACATTTTTTCAAAAGTCAATATACAAAGGGTCAACAGGCATATAAAAAATGTTTAGCATCCCTAATCATTAGAGAGATTCCAATTAAAACCACAACAATATATATTATCTCACGTCAGTTAAAATGACAAAAAAAAAAAAAAAAAAAAAATCACAACATAAATGCAGTTGTGAATAAAAACCAACCACAACATACATTGGTGGGAATGCAGAGAAAAGGGAACTCTCATACACTGTTGGAAGGAATGTAAATTAGTACAACCATTATGGAGAATATGGAGATTTTTCAACGAACCGAAAATAGAACTACCATTTGATCCAACAATCATACTACTGGATATCTACCCAAAGGAAAAGAAATCATTATACCCCAAGGATATCTGCACTAATATGTTATTGCAGTACTATTCACAATAGCAAAGATATGGAATCAGTATAATTGTGTGTGAATGGATGATTAGATAAAGAAAATGTGGTATATATTCACAATGAAATGCCATTCAGCCATTACAAAAGCAATCATGTCTTTCATGACACGAAATGATGTCTTTTGGAGCAACCTGGATAGAACTGGAAGCCTTTATCTCAAAGTGAAACAAATCAGATACAGAAAGACAAACATTACATAGGCTTACTTATAAGTGGGAGCTAAATCATGCATTCCCGAGGATGTAGCATGTAGAATGATAAACAGTGGAGACTCAGAAGGGTGGGGGTTGGATGATGAAAAATTAATTAATGGCTAAAACATTTGCTACTCCTATTTTAATACTCTAATAGCTTTGACTTTACCACTATTCAATCTATGCATGCAACATTACCCCATACATTTATACAAATTAAGCAGGTATATATAAATTAAAAAATTTGCTTATTAGGACAATTTCTTTCAAAACTTTAAAACAGTTTCATAAAAATAGTATGGGCACATCTATTGAAGTGTGGAGAGTGAGCGAAAGAGGACCTCTGTGACCACGGTCAAGACTTTTCTTAATCTCTCGTGGAGGAGAGTGATTTGAGATGTCTATAATTTTTTTAGGGGGTCATTTTGTCTTCTTTATTTGTGTATCTTGGGCTATTTCAAAGGAAGCTTTGTTCAGATGCCTGATGAGCCATGATTATCATTTTACTCAGGTTAAAGGAATGAAAAGCTGACTTACATTTTGCTGTGGAGTGATAAATTAACAGTTTGCTGGGAGATCAGACTATGTCAGATTATGGAGGTCATTTGTCTGTGGCAACTTTACCTATCTACCTACCTATTTATTTATCATAGTACGATCTTTCTTTTTAGTAAATAAAATCCTCAAATATTTCCCTATAGCAGAGGCCTGTTACTGAATATCCTCCTTCCTGTAGGGCAGGGTAGTAGTGGCTACCCCCACACAGAGAGACTCAGAAGCCCTATTGTCAGTGCTCTGTCTCACTCCTGTACCTTTCCTGGCTTCACTGTGTGTGGTGTTTTGAAATTCTAAGACTTTCTTGTTGTGCAAGGCAATCTCTTTCTCTCCCACATGTACACTCTCCAATCTATCTATCCCTCATCCCACAGTCTGATTTGTGATTCAATCTATTTCATTAGTCATCACTTCTTCATCTGCTTTGTTTTCTATAAACCTGTTGAAATATTTTGTTTTCTGTTCCTGTTCCCTACTACCATTACGGCTTTGTACTTCTTCCCTCTTTAGTGACATCTGAGATGGGAGTGGTTCTGCCAGATTAGTTGTGGAAATAGAAACCATAGTATAGGTAATGGGAAGCTTATTTGGTCAGTCTAAAAGCTCAGGGTTAGATGACCAGAGATGTTGCCACTAGAATTCAAGAAACCGGAGAGTGAAAACATCACAGGCAACTATCACTAGTGTTCTCAGGTGGCTGCAGCACAGAAGTAGATAGTTCTCAGCAAAACCACTAGTGCTTTTTGGATTTTGTCAATTATATAATATCATGTATTCACTATTTGAGTATCATATAGAAAGGAGAAATCATGTTTTTATTAGGGAAAAACATAGCATATATACAGAGGGTACCCCCCAAATGTATACTGATTTTAAGAGATGTTATCTAGGTATTACTTTGCAAAGTTGAATTAAAGGTACTGTTACCCAGACATGGTACCTACATCCATTTTATCTGCAATTTGTATACTTTTGGGGAATGATTGATTTTACATTCCGACAATATCTCTTAAAACATGTATACATTTTGGGGCCCCATCTGTATATGACAATGCCAAAACAGATGAAACTTCTAATTTCATTGATGTTTCTAAAGAAATTAGAAATAATTTACTGGTATGGATTATATTTTTCATATATATAAGTATATTTTCACACACACACATATATACACATTTAACTATAGGTTTGAGTTAATGCAACTACTCAGACTTCTAGAACGATGAATAACTATGATTTGAGATTTATTTTGCATTATAAAAATGAACAAGGAGGATTTTAATTTTATGGTGTTATCCTACTGTATCTGTATTATGGTTGACAATACTGCCTTTTTTTTTTTTTGTAAAATACTGTAGGGGAATAAGAGACTGGAAATATAAACTGTCCTTTTATTGTATGTTAACAGTCAACTTGTTATGGAGGTGTTCTAACTTTTACAGTCTTTTAGCAGCTCTCACTTAGCTTCATCTCATAAAAGAGTTTCATGTAGAAATACTTTTTAGCAGCTCCTAAGTTTACATCAAGTTCTCTTCCCCAAGAGACATGTTAAGATAGGAATTACATTTTCTGGAGATATTACGTTGATTAATATCTTTATAAATTTGAACAGACAATTTTGTAATAACAGTGCTAAGACCCAGAACAAAAAGATTAACATTTTATAAAATACAAATATCCCTTATGAGGATGCTACTATTTAACTTCGAAGATGTTATTTCTTTCACTTTTCATTATTTTGGTTTGAAAGATTGCTTGTAGAATAAAAACATTCTTTACTGCAATATAAAGCCAGCAGATCAAATGCAAGAAAAAAAAATTATACATACACAGGAAGGTCCAGAGAGTTTAGCATGCTATTCATTTTATTCATTTTAATCATATTCCACGTTGTAGGTTTTACTGATTCCAAGAGACAAGATTAGGAGTAATCAACATAGTTCAACTTGATCAAAATTTTAGTTATAGACTTAGAAGGCTTTAAAATTTCACCATTTTTTTAAATGTCAAATTTGTATACCTTGCTGTTCCATAGGTTTAATTAAACTGAGGTTCAACCAGCATATTTTTTTGTCATTTTTTTCACAATTTAAGCATAGAAGATTTAAAACACAATAAACCACAAAGCAGTCGATTTGGAGAATTTATTTCTTTTCAGAAGAATAATCACACTTACAGAAACATATTATACATAATTTTAGGGGACTATCAGCTCTTCTTCCTACTGATGTGATTATAGTCAGTTGTAATGCTGTGTTCCTGACTGTGAGTCAGAAATACGTAACTTCTCCCTGAATGTAGCATCTATTTTCTTCAAATGAAAAACAGCTTCAGTCATAACCGCCTATATCCAAATCTCATTTCAATATATTGTATGTTGACAAAACACTAAAGGGAGGAATCTAGTATCCTAGTTACATTAATTGGTTATTTGACTCAGTATTTATAGGGTGCTTAAATACTGTGCAAGTCAACTAAAATATATTCTCTGCCCTCAAAGATCTCATAGCTAATGAGAGACCAGCACCAAAATTAAAAACAGGAGAGGTGTGATTTCTTAAGTGTAAGGAAGAGATAGTGCCACAGGGCTGGGTACCCTGGAGGGGCTACTGAGGAGGAATAGAAAAGGGGATGAGGAAAGGCTTACAGCAGAGGTGTGGCTTAAGCTAAGTATTAAAGTACAAGGAAAATGAATCCAGATATCACTCTTTTTAAAATTTTTCATGGCTAAAATTCACCAGCATAATTTAGGCCTCTAGGTGTTTGGAGAACACTTAGAGATCTAAAAATAGACCTGCCATTTAATCCTACAATTCCTCTACTAGCTATATACCCAGAAGATCAAAAATCATATAACAAAGGTATTTGTACCAGAATGTTTATTGCAGCCCACTTCATGATTGCTAAATCCTGGAAGAAGCCCAAGTGCCCATTGACCCACGAATGGATGAATAAATTGTGGTACATGTACACCATGGAATATTATGCATCCTTAAAGAAAGATGGAGACTTTACCTCTTTCATGTTTACATGGATGGAGCTGGAACATATTCTTCTTAGCAAAGTATCTCAAGAATGGAAGAAAAAGTATCCAAAGTACTCAGCCCTACTATGAAACTAATTTATAGGTTTCATATGAAAGCTATAACCCAATTATAACGTAAGAACATAGGGAAAGGGAGGGGAGGGGAGGGGGAGAATGGGTGGAGGGAGGGTGATTGGTGGGACCACACCTATAGTGCATCTTACAAGGGTACATGTGAAACTTACTAAATGTAGAATATAAATATCTTAACACAATAACTAAGAAAATGCCAGGAAGCGTATGTTAACCAGTGTGATGAAACTATTTCAAATTGTATATAAAACCAGTGTATGGAGCCCCATGATTGCATTAATGTACACAGCTATGATTTAATTTTAAGAAAAAAGGAAAAAAAAGTCTCATTGCAGATGACCAGTAGGGTTTTATGTGAATATAATAAGCATATCCTAACATTTGTATTTTGTTACTGCCCAAATTTTAAACCTCCTGGTGTTTGCTGGGCTGGTGACTGGTCTTTATTTCCATTTTGCATAGTATCTTTACTGATAATCTTGGATTGATGTAGCTTTTACTCTCATCATCTAAATTTCTCTTAGTTTCCAATTTCTTTATCAAGCACAAGCTGGCATTCAATTACTTACCTAAATCATAGAAGAACTCAAGACTTTTATTTGCCTTAGTATTTGATTTAAATACCAGTTCTAAAACAATTGTTTAGATGTGTGATAAAATTATTTTAAGTTGCTGTTGATAGATATTGGAATAGTTTTCCGAGTAAGATATTAAATACGCAATCCAAAGAAATCGTTAGGTTAGACAAACACTGATATCAAATAGATAGGTATATTTTTCCCCAGAGGTAGTTGTAATGTGAAGTTAGAGCTTGTGTGTGTGAGTGTGTGCACATGCGTGTGGTGGCTTTTACATACATACAAATGGTGATCATCAAAGGTTGCTGTCCTCAAAAAGTCACAGATTATAAAAGCCGAGAAAGACACTTGATTTGAAAGATATGAAACTCTAGAATCACAAAGGTAAGGTAGGTTGCTCCAGATTGGAAGCAGAGCCTAGAACTTGGGCCTCTTAACTTCTCTTTGGAAATATATCATTGTGTTTTCAAAGTATAGATGTATGGAATCATGGCACAAGAAACTGTACGACCGTCCAGAGCTCCTTACAGTCCTCCACCTTGACACGCATGTTATAGACACCGTGCTGTCTTCCACTAGGGCCATTCTTTTCTGACAGATTGTCCTGCCCCTCCTGCTTCTCATCCTCCTTTGTCATTCATATGGTGACACACACCTGAGCAAAGTCTCAGTAAAAACATGTCTGGGGGTTCGTGCTTCTGATCCTCAGTACAGTCTACACGCTGCAGCAGGAAAAGACATTTCATATAGGCCGGTAGAATTTTATATTTTGAACTGAGATGGAAAATGCCACGATGGGTTCATTTGAGGGGGAGGCAATATCTTACTTACAATGAAGAAATCAGGCAATTTTCGGGAGTCAAAGTGGGAGTATGATTCATACATAAATTGGTATTTTCTTTTATGAGTTTTCTGATGTGGCAGTTACCCAAGTTTTATGATGAGATGATCAAAGACAGTGAGCAGTTACTGAAATGGGTTCTCAGCTTCCTACAATTTCATTAGGAAACTGCATAGCAAGGGCACAGGTCATGCAACCTCCCTACTATATTAATATTTTCTCCCTACTATATTAATATTTGCATGTTTTCTTCCCTCCCCCTCCTCCTTCTCCTTTCTTTCTTGGGTTCTCTGTTAAGCCTTGTCTTCTTTCTCTTTATCTCTTCTTAGAAGTGATTTTGCTTCTCTGTTACCACCTTCCTTCCATGGTTCCTTTACTCTGTGGTATAAGAGAAACTGTGTATACATTAGAAGTTAAGCACAGAGGCTCTGTCTTCAACTGCCTGGATTGAATCCTGTCTCTGCCACTTACTAACTGGGTGACCTTAGGCTAGTTGCCGAATGTCAAGCTCTCATTTTCTTACGTCTTATTGAATAAGTTTCTATCCATTAGAGTTATTATGGGGATGAGAGGAGATGATATATAAAAGTGCTTCGAACAAGGCACATATCTAGCTATTTTTATAATACATAGTCATAACTTCTTATGTATATAAAATTTACATTAATGCTCATTCAATATATGCATTTTCTATCTAGGGCTTGGTCTTTCCTATATAAAAAGCTATATGTATAAATTATCCATTTAATACTAAAGAAAAGGAGAATGGGCTGGGTGATTGTAAACCAACTGTTGTAATTAATTTATATGTGGCTTTGAGGAAAGTCATGAAGAAATCAACTACAGAGACAGGTGCATAGTTTGGTGGCATTAACCACACTGACTCTGTTTCCCTCCATCTCCACCTGGTCTCCTATGGAAGTTTGTCATTGTTGCTGGAAGTTTGGAGCTTCGGGATGGGGAATTTAAAAAATTTTATAGTATAACTATTCTTTAGAAGTTTAATTAAATTTAATGGGTATTTTTCAATCTACAGGGTGTTCCAGAAGTCACTATATATACGGAAAATGGGAAATCATAGCTAAATGTACCTTTATTTACAAAATGCTTATCATGAAATTTTACAAAGGGGTGGCCAACATATAGAGAATATTTTTTAAATATTCTGTAAATTTTTGTAATGAATAATTTATAAATAAAAGTATGTTCAGTTACAATTTCCCATTTTCCCTATGTGTGTTGACTTTAGGGGTACCTATACAATATGATATTATATAATCACAGTGAGCACAAGGTACATGGTCTGGTCCCTGGAGTCTAGGAGCTGCCAGTGCCAACCTTCTGGGAAAGCTGAGGCCTCTGCGATTTGGAACATACGACAGTGGTTACTGATGCTATTGATCTTTGTGATTGAACAATTTTTTCTTCTTTTTTATATTTGGTAGTGACCTCACATCTATAATTATCTTTTATATTAATATTTGTTGAGTTGCTTCTTGATGCCTTCTTGGTGCTCCATTGTAGACATTTTTCGATCAGAGGTAAGCCCTAGGATTTCCTATGCAATATACGCGGTATTCATCTTGCTTTCTTCTCTTCCTAGTCTTTTTTCTGTTTATTTCCTGTAGGTAGAAATATCCAGGCAAGAGAAGAATATTTGATATATTGTAAAATAAGCTTATTCAAGGGAGAGTCCTTAAAATGAAAAGTCTTATGGGGTCTTGATGTGTGCCTTTAGTTTTTAATTCACTTATTTTGAAATGTTGTCATCAGGATTGGATACCACGTTAGTTTCTAACGCTGCCTTGGCAGACTTCGGAAGGGTTCCTAGTTAAAGACTTAGCTATGGTCTCTTCTGTCCATGGCTTGCTCTCTGAGGGTGGCTAAAGCATGACAAGGAATAAGATTTTTTTTTTCTTCAAGAGAAATGGAGGCTCTGGACAATAGTGCCATGGAATGCCATGTAGAGCTATGTTTATATCTACAAAATTCTTTTAAAAAATCATCCAAAGCACAGCTACATGTATTGATCAAAATTTTCCACTTTCCCAAACAGCCAAATGCAGATACCATCTACATATCTAATAACCCTCCATCTTCATTTATAGAGTGATTACTTGTCAAAGTAAAAATTCAGAGCAGTTTGTGATTTAATGATTGTTATTTTTATAAGATCCAGGAATACTGGTTGAATTATAAAATTAAAGTAATTAATAAGAATCAGTGAGCCTTTCATGAGCTTTTATTTTAATCAGCAGAAATAATTATTCTACTTACAGTGAAAGGTTTTTTTTCCCTCAACATAGTTATCAAAGAATTCCAAAGAAAATAACTCATTGTTTAAAATATTACCTAATAAGTTTTACAGTAAATTCAACAAGAACATTTAGGGTATTGAGAACTAATGTCTATTGTTAACTGTCTGATATAATACTTAGGGACTGACTCACTCAATGAAAAGAAATGGTTCATTATATTAAAACCTAACATTAGTTTTGAACATGCATACACCTAATATTAATTATATGTATATCTATAATTGGTCATTTTGTTTTTAAAATATTACTTCATATCAAAAATTCCAATTTCAATGGTGAAGCACATAGCAAGAATTTCCACAAAGTGTGCATCTTTGAGTAAGAGTTAGATATAACTAAAATGGAAGCTGATTCATTTATTTGGTCCACAGTATGGTAAGATAGATGACATGGACTGTAAACATACTTAACTTTAATTAGGACAGTGTCATTCTGTGTCCAAAGGCGGGATTTCTGCCCAACCAGGAGGCTCATCAGCATTTACCTCTTGTTCATAAAGGAAATGGGTGAGAGAGTGGAGACAGATAATCACAACATCCCTCTGCATTAGGGGAAAGCAAGCCATAGCTCACACCCAGCTGGCAACGTGTCAACACTCTTCTCTTTCTGTACAACCAAAAAAAGATGCACTGCTTGTGTGTTTGTGTGTGTGTGTGTATGTGTGTGTGTGTGTGTATGTGGTGGACTGTCTTTATATTAGAAAGACTCAAAAGAAAATTTTGCTTAGATCCTAGTAAAATATGACATATTGTGGCTGCTGGAAGCTACAAATAGATAAATGAGTCATTTTCTGGTACATGTGAAATTTAAAGAACTTAACCTCAAGAAATAAAGAAAATTGGTCAAATGGAAAGGAGAAGGGTTTCCAGTTTGATACATAGAATGGATGAAACCTTCAAAGTCTATTTCCAAACAAATGATAAAGAGCACATACAATGTAATCACAATCTCTTTTAACAACAAATCCTATGTGCAAGAATGTGAAGTGGGGAAGCCTGGACAGCCATTGTGCTGTAAGTGGCTCTGTTTATTTATCACCATTTGAGAGAATGAAAGGAACCTCAGATGATAGCAGGATTTCTTCATGGTGGCTATTATAACTTTACCCCTCAGGAAAGGACACCTCTGGGTTTTGAAGAAGGCTAGAAAACATCTTAGAAGCCAGAAATTATAAATATTTCACTATAGATTAAAGAAATGGGATTACATGGTCTCAAAGCCTCAGACATGTTTGGACCCTAAGAACTTTGTTGTATGTGCTTTTATTTTTAATGAATATGATCTGCAGGGGAAAAAATGGAGCCATTTAATTTTTCCCAGATCTTCAAAATGGTGGTGACATAAAGCAGTATTTATATTTAATTTTGAAGATATCATATTCCATTTTTGGTACAAAATTTTATATCAATTTTATAACATGCATCAGAGCTAAAAAAATGTAATTGTCTTAATCTTTTAGTGTTGTTGAAGAAATAATTTAAAAAATAAAAAGTGTGAGAACAAAAAGCTGGCTGCCGATGCTCCATGTGTCAGAGCTAGTTTATTTCTTTAGCTGAACAATATTGCACATAAATCAGCTAAGAGTTCTATGCTTTCAGATGTGCTACCTGTATCCTTTTTACACCTCATTTTAATTTATTATTTCTGGAATTACTCTTTAGATATCTGTCTTATCTGCTTCACTAGAAACCTTCACAAAGGCAGAGATGACTCTCCTTGTTTACTTTGAATTTTTAGACTTTAGCACAATGATTGGCATAAAAATACTAATAGAACCAACATATGAGGAAAGCAGTGAATGAACAAATGGACCCAAACTAGAAAAAATATAAGTATCATTGAGATTCAATTATAAACTAATAAAATAATCCCTCATTTGAAACGTAAGACAATTTATGAGCCTTAAAAGTTTTGTAAAGATCTAGTGCCTATAGTATGCTCATTCTCTTTCTCCATTGAAATGCTAAGAGAATGGCTTGAAAAAATGTTCAAATGAACTTTGTATTTCTGTACTTTATGTATTGATTAAAAGTGAATTTATAGGTACTAAACATTGTAACATGTTAACATTGCATGTAATATTCCCTGATTCTCTGAACTTAAATGTTTTAAGAGAGACTAATGGTTTAGTCTCTCCTTGTCCCTACTTACCAGATAGTGTTAGCCATATACTACATACATTCTTGCCTTGGTTTTGTGCCATGAGGGAAAATCATCTGTATAGCCTATGTAAATTAATTTGGTGTGCAGTTAATTGAAGTGTACGTGATTCTTCTGGTCTCTAACAACATATCACAATGGATTTCTATCCTTGCAATCAAAGATGATAAAAATGCTTATTATTAGATAAAATGTTCAGAAATAGCATGAATTTTAGATTTTATCTGTATCTTGTGTTTTTCCTCTCCTACTCCAAGAGCATGAGTGAAATTTTGAAACCGTTTATAAACAAAGCACAGTTTAAACCAAGTAAACCAGTACACCCTGAAGTGTTCAAGTTTGGGTTTATTTACTGGATTTCATTCATTACCACAGAGGTAAGCAACCCCGGCCTGTGAGGACAGGAGGGTAACTAGGCAACAAAGTGCCTCAGTCAGGCCATTGAAGAGACTATGTTTACTTTTTAGTAGGAGGACAACACTGATTTTAGTGTCAGAGCATAGAGAAGACTCGGGACTTGTTAACTTCCCACCAAATTCTGGGCATTTTATGAATTCCCCATTGTCCTTTTAATAATATTTTGGAAGTGAGCTATGTGTCTTCTTGGACCTACTTATGGGAATTTATTAAATACCTTGTTAGGTTAATGACCTGTGTGAACGTACCCACACCTTTTTACGATGTCATCAGCCATGTTTGAGTTATTGTGACTTACTTTGCCCATGAGCTCACACCTTTTTTCCTGGTATGGGAATTACCATTTGTCTGGGGACTGGATGTTTCTAAAAGTAAACAAAACTCCTTTTTATAAAACCTTGAAGGCCTGGATTGGTGGGTCCTTACACTGTAATGTGCCTTGCATTTGTATGAGTATATCTGCCTGAGCTTTAGGACATCGACACCTGCATGCAGTTATAACACATTATTTGAGGTAGCTTAAGCTATGTTTATCTCATAAGCTTGCTGTTGAATTTTCATAGTTGTTTTAAAATATTTTCTCAGAACACTGACAATAAAATCCATCAGGGTCCCATGAATAAATTTATTTGTGGCATATCAACCAAAATGAATACAGTACTTCCAAGTAATGATAAGCAATGATAATTGTAATATTACCAGCCAAACTTTATTTTGAGACCCATCAATCAGTGTTTTAAGTATTTGCTGGCTGTTAAACTCTCTATGCCTAAGCAAACCGTGATAAGCATAATTACTCGTTTGTTGTATAACTTTTAAAATCACAGTCTGAATCAGCTGGGAATTTTACGGTGGTAGAAAAGCAGTGGTTGGGAAGTTGAGATTTTCTTGTCCCAACACCCGAGCTTGACATTGAGTTCTTGGGAGGGGCCCACGCTGGGTCTCTGATTCCTTAGGCAATATAATTATTGAAAGCAAGTGAGTGAGGCCTTCTAGTCGCCTCCCCAAAACTAACTTGGTCATCTGATATAGTTATTAGACCCTCCCTGTATGGGGGGCAGAGGTGGTCACCCTGACCTCTGACATTGAAGAAGGACCCACAATAATATTTTGATAAATTGAATATCCCATTTGTTATATAGACTATCATATTGGTTCTCTAGATTATATTATTATTTTAGATTTTTGAATAAGAATCAGCATAACCTGATGGAAGGAAAGGGTGCCTAGAATCATGCAGAGTTTGGGTCCTGGTTTTCATAGTGACTTGCAATGTTAACACAGGCAAGTTATGTGACTTCTCTGAGCCTTTCCTCTCTTTATCTGTAAAATAGAGGTAACAGTGACTTCCTCAGGGGGTTAAATGAAGAATTCAATATAGTAATGAATATAAAATTCCTAGCAGAGGGCCTGCCACAGTATGCTACTGCCAAGATTGATATCTAATCAGCGTATACAAGTATGTATCGTATGACTTTCCAGACTACTTTCCTGGAGCCATGGGGAACTCTCTCATATGCAGAAGAATTGTTACACACCAGTGAGGGCTTCCAGAGTATGTCTGGAGTCTATTCTGATTATTTGGTGAGATACAAGGTTTTGAATATTTTAAATATCACTCATAATCATTCCCATCTTGCAAAGAGAAAGAGAGCATTATGGCTACCTAATGCATGTGAAATGCCTAGTGTAATGAACAACACATAATAATGATAGTTATTCTCATAAAGTTTGTTACTTCCTACAGTAGGCTAAGTAATAATTTCAAAAATATGTCCAAGTCCTAATTCCTAGAACCTGTGAATATGTAATCATATGTGGCAAAAGGGACGTTGCAGACGTGATTAATTTAAGGATCTTGAGATGGGGAGATTTTCCTTGATTATCCAGGCACACCCTAAATGTAATCAAAAGGGCATTACAACAGAGAGGCCAGAAGGTCAAAGGCAAAAGGTGCTTTGAAGACAGAAACTGGTGTGATGCCACAAGCCAAGGAATGCAACCCAGTTAGCTGCTAGCAGATGGAGAAGGAAAGAAATGGATCCTCCCTTGGCAACTCCAGGAAACAGTCCTGCTGAAATCTTGATTTCAGCTCTGTAACACTAATTTAGGACTTCTGACCTCCAGAGTTCTAAAAGAATAAATTTGTGGTATTTTAAGCCACTCAGTTTGTGGTAATTTTTTCTAAGAGCCATAATGGGAAACAAACACATTTCCCATCCACAACCCCACGTCTGCTTATGCTGGAGTCTTTGCCCTGAATCTGTCTTAGCCTTGTGTGCTTCTTGCCTTGGCATATATATTCTTCCTCCCTGCTCCTCCATGCCTCTCACCACATTGCTAGCCTTCTTTTTGCAGTTTTTTTTTTTTAACTGGGGCTGGGTTTGAACCTGCCACCTCCCGTATGTGGGGCCAACGCCCTACTCCTTTGAGTCACAGGCACCACCCTGTCGCTGACTTTTTCATATCTTCCTTATTCTGCAGATTCCTATTTACCCTCTGAAAAAAATTAGATCCTCTAAGATACTGTGTGCTAGTGAACAAGAATCTTAAGACCCTTTGAAAACCTTGTGGTCCTTTATCTATGGCTCATAAAAAGAATTCCAAGCTAACGGTACATATTATTTTTATATTATCCAAGATCTATGTCTTAGAAGTATTTTTACGGGAGGAAAAACTGGGAGCAAACTCTGTTTCTGTTTCCCACATGTGTCTTGCTAAATGTTTCTCTATGCTTCACTTTTACTACACTGATTGTAGAAATTATGTTGACAACTGTGATTTAGAATGATCCTTTGATCGTCCAAATAGTCAAAATGCTCCCTTCCAAAAATCCCATACTACTTTTCAACTTCATAATGGACAGAATCTCTAAATCCTTAGGGTATCACCAAGAAAGAAGAACATGTTTGCCCTTCAAGTGGATGAAATTAATTAATGTTGAGGTTAGTAGTTAAGGTTAATGGCAATTACCCGAGTTTTGACAGTGAGATTACGTATCTTGCTAGTATCATTTACTCCTTTTTTCAGTTGTGATAAAAAACATGTATTATATAAAATTCACTCTTTTAGAGAGCATGTTTTGAATTCCTAGAGTTTAAAAATGGTGGGAAAACCAAGGTATCTTTTTTCTTCTTTAACTATCAACATAGACTTTTGAAGAGAGTTTTGAGTGTCTTGTCTTTGAAATTCCAAATTAAAAACTCTTCAAAACCTGAAGTGATCATTTGTGAAGTGGTTACCAGACACTGGAGATAAATTGCTGAGAACTTTTATGTTCTGATTCTCAATATACAATCAAAGGTAGAATTTTGACACTGAAAGGAAAAGCCACTAGTCTTTCAAAGAAAATTAGTGGTTTACCAGGCAACTGCACAGATGGAAGGTGAGATACTTCACTAGTGGTATATAAATCTCAGTAGGCAAAACATTGATTAAAACTATTTTGAAAGGGGAGAGGTGTAAACCTGGACACAAACATTTGCTTTGCTAAATCTGGGAGTGATTCCAGTCATGAATGTTGCTTTTAAGGGGAGCCAGATGCTTGACACAATGTATTGGGTGGTGACAACTGTGGCTTGTCCACAGAGGGGCACTATATTCTCCTGCTCTACCTGCAAAGACTTAAAGATTTTGCAATGTGGATTTCAGAGATAAATGCAGTTTTTCTTTCTGAGGAGTTTTAAGTAGTGACAGTTTCACAAACTTATACTTAACATCTTTGCCTAACAGAACTTGTGACAAGTGACAAAGGGGGAGAAATCATACTTTTTAATGACCCCGTGGATAGCTCTATGTTGCTACTTCACTTGTTATTGCACTTAATTCTCACAACTGGCCAGTAAATTATATTCCATTTTATTCCGTGAGGAACCATCTCAGAGAGATTTGGTAACTTGCCCGTGAGGAGCAAGAATTGAATACAGGTCTATACTATTCCAAAGCTCATTGTGCGCTTTACACAACATTAAAGTAACATCTCACAGGTGTGAGCACATTTCAGATTTAAAAAAAGTGAGTGTCCCTGTAAACTTTTACACAGTTTAGTTATGGAATGGCTCAGAAAATAGAGTGTTTTGATGTCATCTGAGAGAAGTTTAAAAAATAGCATTGTAATTCTACAAATAAGAACACAGCACAAAAGTAGAAATTATGTGGCTGATATTATAATATTATATTATAATATAATTATAATTATATTATATTATAATTATAATTATTATAATATTATGATAAAAAATTAGTATTCAGTGTGACTACGCATTGATCAAATTAAATGGATAAATGTCAATTTACCACAATCTAAGGAGCAGTAGATTTATATTCTCTCCCGTAAGTCATTAATTCTATTTGTTATTGTCTTCATCAAGGTGATTATTTTTCTTCAACATGGCCTAATCTATAATGTTTTACTAGATTTCTCTAAATTACCAAGTTCTATTTCTGAAGCTTTATTAAAAAGATAATTTGTAATGCTATTCACTAACCAATTGACAATAAAATACTTCCTTACAGCCTCTCAAGATGATAGATAGAAAATAAAACTGGTTTTAATTATTCTTACTTATAATTTGCTTCAACTTCACTGATAGTCTATTGTATGATATTTTCTATATATGTAATAACATTAGGTTTTGACCATTTTTCTATGAGTTAAATAATTCAAGTTGTCTTAACCTATAATAATGAATGACACCCTCTTTCTCTCATTATGAGACATACAATTTGTTTAATTTTAATAAGATTTTCAGCAGTTAAATACTCTTACCATCTATTTCTTGTCATTTTTAAAGGTGGAATTCCAGGAAAAGCCTCATTGGTTTAACACCAGGTAAAGATAGATTTAAATAATGTATGTAAACATATTACTTTTCATGAGGCAGAATATGCTGATGGAAAACTACTTAAGTTTTGATTCAAAACACATTTAGTGGAAAGAGGTATGTGTAAATTATCCCTAGTCTTCGCCCCATTGCTGTTCTCAATTTCCCGTAGCAGCCTACAGGCTTGCCCTTAGGATCCACCAAGGTTTTTGGCCCCTGTGTTTTCCTGGCTCTTGTTTTGATTTTACCCTACCATGTCAGGATCTACTGGGAAGTGATATGGTAGCAAAATGAAAGAAAACAAATAGCTTCTGTCGTGTTTTATTTTCCTTAAAATCTATCTGCCACTTGAAAGGCCATTAAAGTGTTTGTTGACAATTAAACGTTTGTTAAGTCCAAAGGCTTCTTCTGATATCTATAGAATAGCAGAGTTTCCTTAATCACGATTGGGTAATCCGCCTAACTCCTTTCCCCAAATAAATTCCATATGCTGCTGAAGATGTCATGAAAGAGACATATCTCTGAATAGAAGGAAATTGTCTCCCTTTCAGAAGTTAAATGCGAAGCGCTCTGAGTTGTCCACTACATTTTTACTTTCTACATTATTCTACTTTCTGTTTTCAACCAAAGCACTTAATTTTAAAAATCCATATTATCTATGAATAAAATATAAGGTGGAGAGGTTTATTTTAAAATAATGTAGCTGTTTAAGATTTGTGTTGACTGTTCAAAGTGTGAATGATCTGAAGATAGAAATGAATCTTCTTCTAGAAGTGTCTGGTTTACACTTTTCAGTTCTGCTGATTCTGGATATTAACTAACTCTTTAAGCAGTGTTTGGGTAGTGTTGTTGAGGAAAACTATGCAATGAAAGCCTTTGGACATGGAGATTAATTAGATTACTCCTGACTTCTGTCAACTGCTTTAATCAAACATATTAGGCATTAATAGGTGATGATGGGCATTGATTATATAATCTGTATATATCGTCTAAGACCTCATGGGTACATATACCTAAACTGATTGTACATTTTCTTTGCCAAAAATGGATGATGCTGGGACCTCCATACCACCAAATATCACACACAACTCACCCTGGTCTACCACATCACTACCATCACCAGCAACAAACACTTTGTTCATCCTTCAACTTCAACACTCACCTTATGTCTATTTAATCAGTGCCATAAAAAAATTCTTAATGAATTAATAATAGTCCTAGCCATAAAGAATTTTTCAGTTTAGAAGAAAGGGCAGATATGCACGTTTCCAGTATAACCGGAAAGTGCTCAATATATTAAAATAGAACTATCACCTAAGTGCCTAGAGGAGGGAGAGGGCAATCTGACTGGAGGTATTGAGGAAGATTGGAGAAGTTGCCACAGACTTGGCCTTGAAAGAAAGAGAGGGGTTTATTTATACAGCAAATTAGCAATCATAGAGTGCCCAGAATGTAAGAATCAAGCCAAGAACACACTGGGAATAGATAATACTGAGATCAAAGATCAGAGGTGAAAAGAATACAGAGGTTTTAGAACATTGAGTCATGGAGGGTTCTTAAGGCAAAGAATTATGGGAGGAAAGGGGCATTTGAGAAATATAAACAAGAAATGTCAATCAGAGAGCATTTCAAGGAATGTGTTCATTTTTCTGCAAGGGATTAGGATTGCTTTCTGTTGTTGGTGGCAAGCATGAAGGATTCACTTGGAGTTGGAGAGTGAACAAGGCCATGATTTAGGGATTGTAGGGAGGGATAAAAAACACTGAGGAAGATCAATGAGAAAAGTTTAACAACAGTTTAGAAAAACAATCAGAGAGATCAGACCCAGGACAGTGGCCGTAGAGACACAGCAAATCATTGAGGTTTTTCAGCAAGGGGATGAAATGATCAGATTTAACTTCTTAAATGACTCCTCTGCCTGGTGTATGGATAAGAGATTGCATGAGGCCAGAAGTAGCAACTGGGGAAACAGCTGAAGATTTGAATGGCTAATGAATTCATGGAGGTATGGAGAGAAAGTAGGGACAAAAGATGACTCCCTATTTTTTATTATTGGAGTTTATCACTTTCCTGTATAATTCAACCTTATTCTTAAAAACCATATTTCATGATTACAAGTGGACACTCAGGAAATAATTTTTAAAGTTAATATGAGCTGTGTATGGAGAATACCACGTGAGGGGAAGACCAGAATTACAAAATGAAGGATGACATCGTGTTGTCTGTCTACTTCTGCTAAAGAATCTCCATGCGTCCATCTCCTCACTGAGTCACTGCTGTGCTTCTCCACTTTCTAGTGGTGGGCAAGAAGAGTCTTTGATCCATTGGTCAGTTTTTTGTGTGTTTTACAGCCCCAAGGGAATATTTAGAAAGAACATTTCTAATGAGGAAATCTGAATAATGACCTTTATTTCAAAGGTCATAATTTTACCTTTACATATTAAATAAGAGTGGTTGGGCTTTGAAGGGAAAATCTGCTTAATAAGCAATCCCACATGACCCACGATTTATCAAAAATATAAAAAAGAAATTAACTCATAATATTTAGGATTTTTTAAAGCTGGTCATGATGTCTCTAAACTAATTTATGGTTGAATTAGAAAATTATAAGCATGAATACTGATTTGGGGTGGAGGTGGGCAAGAATCCATCTGAGTAGTAGTACAATTTTTCTGAGTCTCTTTTCATTATATTACTATTTTAGCTAAAATAATGAATATTAAAATATTGCTTTTGTTTGTTTTTTGCAGTTTTTTTGGCCGGGTTTGAACCTGTCACCCTTGGCATATGGGGCTGGCGTCCTACTCCTTGAGCCACAGGTGCTGCCCCAAATATTGCATTTTATAAAATTTTTCACTTTTATTAAGTTATTGTACATGCTCAGAAAAAAATCAAGAAAAAAAATTATTTGGAGTGGTCTCTTGGTAAATGTGGGCACTTTAAAGGTAATACTATTTCTGCTTTACTCAGAGTTGAATCCCTAGGATTTAGCATAATGGTTGGCACAGGAGGTGCACAGAACTATTTTTGGGTGAATAAATAAATTGGTTGCTGGAGAAGGCAGGGGCATAATGTGTTTGATGCTTACTATTGCTCCCAAAGGTGTGCTTAGCATAGATTAATATGCATTTTTCTTCTAGTTAATATCATGCTAACTAACATGCTTGTATCTTGCTGAAATTTGTTTTCACCAGTTTTCCCTTAGAGCACTTTAACCAATAAAATGTCTTGACAGACTACTTTGTGATTGTAACCAACTAATAAAGTAGTTATACCATTCACATCTGTGTTCCATACTAACATTCAGTAAAAATCCAGTTTTCCTTCATGAACTCAGTTATTCAGCAATGCCTTGCCCTGTAGCAGTACACTTTCTTGCTCAGTTGCCTCTTTTTGAGTCAGATTCAATCTAACTTTCCACCAGGGTTCTACCAAACTCTCCCTGGCTCAGGAGTTCCAAATCCCTTGGGGGCCTCTGAAACTGACCTTCATGATAACTTCAAACAATTTTTTTTTCTCTGTTTGTGCTTTTGAAGCATTGCTCATAGCAAAGATTTTGTTGTCTTGCCTCAAAAAAAAAATAAAATAAAATAAAAAAAAAATAACAAAAAAACTGTGGTAGCCAAAATTAGTGGCATGCACCTGTAGTACCAGCTACTAAAAAGGGTGAGGTCGGAGGACTATCTGAGCCCTGGGCAATATAGAAATAGGTATTCATACTCACTCCTGGGAAGAAATATGAACCAGCACAACCCTTCCCTTGGGGAAGGCAATTTAGTAATATACAACAAAGTCACTCATGTACACACTTTTTTGTTGTGAGAAAAGAGTCTTTCTCTGTTACAGTGTAGTGGCATCATCACAGCTTATTACAACTCCAATTCCTGAGCTCAAGCAATCCTCCTGCCTCAGCCTCCCAAGTACCTGGGACAATAAGCGCCTGCCACCATGCCTGCCTAATGTTTTGGTTTTTTTTTTTCAGAGATCTGTCTCAATATGTTGCTCAGGCTGGTCTCAAACTCCTGCCCTCAAGCGATTTTCTTATCTCAGCCTTCCAAATTGCTAAGATTATCAGAACGAGCACCTGCACCTGGCCCATATATATCTTTTAACCTACCAACTCTACTTTGAATAATATATCCTAAAAATGCTAAAAAAAATAAATAAATAAAAAATAAAAAAATAAATTGTTTTTCAAAATTGTTTTTAATATTATATGTTCGATGAGATGTTTTTATGAAACCATTCAATGACTATCGTGTCAGGGTCATTTCTATCTCCACAGTGATTAAAAACCTATATTTTAAAGGAACATCAAAATGCCCTACAAATATGTGACCAGCTGCAGTGCCGTTGGAGTTCCTGAGTGCATGAGAACTGTGCTAGGACGGTTTCCATCACCAAATTCCCTGTAATTCACCCCATGCTTCAAGTTGATTCTGAATTTATCTTGTTATCTTTTACATTTTCACCACTTATAAGCTTTTGGTCCAAATGTAAATACCAGTAACTACTGCTCAATATTTCTGATAAATACATTTTTTGAGACAATAGGTAGAAAACTAAGGCCAGAATCTCTAGACTTGTTGTTATTTTCAGACTAGCTTCAATAGGAAATCAACTAAACAGTCTCATGTTTGTAAATAGAATGTTTACCTAAATACATTTGTGGTGGGAAGTTGAACCAATTTGTGCAAGTGAAGGGTTGTGTGTATGACAGTTCAACCAAAAATGAAATAATAATTCTAGTTTGTAATGAAACATGCTAGTTTATAAGAAAACAGACTGGTTGGTCAAAAGAAGAAAAACACATATCATGTTTCTAAAACATGACCCAGTTTTCTGGAGAAACACTGGTCATGGGTTGGGAGTTATGAGCACCATCTGTGATCACAGTAGTTTGCTAAGGTCACTTTGATTTGATTATAGAATTAGTGACACTTGGTTCCTCAACAACTCTAAAGGACCTTATTTTCTAATCACCCAGTGCAGGTCAGTATTTTCTAGTTAGTGTGTTTAAGGAATAAAATTTACTGATTCAGAGTAGCATGAATCCATTTGCTTCTAAGGACATTGTAGCCAAATACACAAAGACAAGGAATATCCGAAAAATTCAAATGCATCTTGTTTATCCTGAACCTGTAGAGGTGCTTTTTGCACACTGTGTGAGAAGAGGTGGAGAGAGGTTAGAGCCAAACCTCAGCTAACACTTCTATTTAAGGTTAATAGGCAAAGGACCCCCCCCCCCCCGAAAGGGTCCTTCTTTCCCCCCCTTTCCTACTTTTATGAATAAAAAGGAGTCTGAAATGTAAGGAGAAAATCAGGAGTATCTGGAGTGATGCAGGTGAAATAGCAAGAAAGGCTGAAAAGGAAATCAGCTGTCAGTGGAGAAATTAAGAAAGATAAGACAGAAAAAGGTCTTTGGAGCTGAAGTCCAGGAAATCAGTGGTGTGGAGAGTGCAACTGAAATGACTAGGAGTTGAATCAGGCAGCTTTAGGCAAGTTCATCAGTAAATATAAACCAGTCTTTCAAAAGAAGAATGCTTGGAGTTGAAGTAAGAGGAAGAAATTGCATAGATTGCTAAAGGCACAGAGGATTTATGAAAACAGTGAGGTAGAGACAGAATTTCAGGATGTCTGAACATAGTAATAGCTACCAACATTAGAGCAGTTCCTCGGTACCATGTAGAGTTCTCCATGCTTTAGCCAATTGACTCCTCCTGAGACACCTGTCAGATAAGACCTGCTATTATTAACCACATTTTGGATGAGGATACTAAATGGTCTGGAGATTTTACACAGGCAAGTGATGGTGTCAGGTTTGATAGCAGGAAGTTCAGCTCCAGAGGCCTGCATTGAATCACTCTATCAAACTGCCTCTGTGCTGATAAAGGAAAGGCCATTCCATGGAGTGTTAATATCCCTGAGCTGGTCACAGGGAGGGGTGAGACTGTAAGTGTGTTGAGGAATCAGCATCTAAGGAGGAGGAAAGAGATGACAACATCAGAGGCCTCAGGGCTTTGAAATAGAGAAGAGGGAGACTATGACAATGTGATGGTTTCTACTCGGTACAGAAATACCTTACTGAGTAGAGGACCAGAGAGAAAAAAGAAGAGCAGAAGGGAGTGAATTGGAATAATCACTGTGAGTCTGATAGGGAATCAGTGAAGGCAGAAGAAAGTAATTACCAGATAACAAAGATGGACGGGCAGAGCCAAAGGAACATGTCTGTGATGGAGACTGTTAGCTTCACAGCTATGGCTGGAGACTGGAAACACGGGCTGTGAAGGAAGACATTGAGACATACCAGGGGCTGTGACATCTCAGACAGAGAGCTGGGATGTTCTTGGGAGCTTCCCTAATATTTCTGTCTGTAATAGACACAGGTAAGTATGGCAGAAATTCACAGCCATAATTGGTTTGCACATTGAAAAAATTGGGTTATGATTAAAGGAAAACATCTTAAGGTCTTTGTCTAAAAGATCGGAAAGTGCTTCACTCTAGATACTCTCAATATCTTCAATTAATTTTCCCCTTTTTTCTACTGAAATATTCCTCATTCAGTTCAGTAGTTCAATAAATGACTATTGTTATTCAAAAGATCATAGGGAACTTTAAAAGAGGGTAGGGATGACAGAGGACTCCACCTAACATAAACCATTTTATCCTATTTTCTTAGTTAAGCTGATTTTTTAAAAGCTCTTTTTAGGGAGAATGAAGCTGCCAAAATGACCTTTCAAGCTGTCCTGTTCAGACTTTGGTACTCTAAACTGAATCTTTGACAAAACCACAGCTGAAAGATAGCAGCCAGTAATATACCACTTTGTGGATAAAGAGGAGAGATGTTTGTTCCTGTCAGTTATATAGAAATATGCATTATGCTCTGATAATATATGCTTTTTGTGATTTTGTTATTTTTAAGAATGTTTTATTTCAATTATTATGGATGGATACATGGTAGTTGTATACATTTGTAGGGTTAATATGTGCTGCTCGATGATGAACTTGAAATGATTCATTAAAGACAGTTTGCTTCCGTGTGTTCATGGGAAAAGAAGACCAATGATTACACTTATAGGAGGGTTAAAAATACCAAATATGTTTGGTGTATTAATACTCTTGCATCTATAACAGAGCCCTAGAAATTGACATGAAATTTGACTTCAGCTTTTTATTCAGTATGCTAATGAGGGTATAAAATTTACATTCTTTGCATAAATACACATACTTTCAAATGTGTTGGGTTTTTTTGCATTCACAGATGGATCACATGCTCAAAATTACAGTGAATTCTTATTCTGAGCAGCTTTGCACAGCACTCTGTATTCACTTTTGTTGTTTGCCACATGTTATAGCCCTGACTTGTCCTGAGCTTAGGTCTCAAGGTAGCCACAGAGTGACATTTTTCTTGAACAATGATAGGCAGAAATTAATTGACTTCATTATCCTTGGGTTCTCAAAGGGTTCTCTGGCTGTGTCCATTCACTAACACTTTTCTCTTGGGGTGTAAAGCTGTGTCCAATTACTTCTTGTTGCATGTCGTTGAGTGACTCGGTGACACCTGCAGCAGCCCTTCTTGCATTCCAATGACTCTATTCCTGAATTTACTGTGACATAGAGACTCTAGAGGACAATGGGATTTTTCATATGATGGCTAAGTTTTCTTTTTTCATTAGAGTATCTTTGTCTGGATTTCCTCCCTTTCCTACTTTTATTAATAGAACCTTAAATGAAGGCTGAGTCTATAAGATGAACAAGTAGTTTGTCTATCAAAAATCCCAAATGGTCACTATACAAATGCAAACATGACCCCAAATAATAGATCTTAATGAAACTGGGATTTCACTCATTGGAGGGTGGCGAATTCCGAGCTACGAGCTCCCCTTAGACTGCTCTCAGAGCTAGATCTCTGAGCGAGATTAAGCTCGTCCCTAGGATAGGGGAGAGAGTTGCTAGGACAAAAAAAAAAAAAAAAAAAAAAAGAAAAATAAATGTTTCATTTACTTAATACTGTGTAATAAAGTCCAAATTTTGTGGCTTAAAAAATGATTTATTTTTTTCCTCATAATTCATTAGCTGGGTGATTTTTTCTGTCCCACGTGGCATTGACTTGGTAGCCTTCAAGGAGTGGCTACCGAGGCTGGAAAGTCCAAGAAGGCTTCCCTCATACGTGCAGTGACTCAGGGATCCTCTGTCTGACTGTTCTTTTATGCTTTGTAATAGTATTCTCTAGAGAAAGAGAACCAATTGTGTGTGTGTGTGAGAGAGTGAGTGGGTGTGTAGAGAGTGAGAAAGAGAACAAACCACTCTCCATATGGTTTCTCACCATTCAGGATGGTTGTGTGTGTGTGTGTGTGTGTGTGCATGCATGCACATGCACAAGCCTCATTTTCTTGTGCTTTGCTGTATGAAGCCTCACAGATACTGCGTTTTTTTGCAAATTGAAGATGTGTGCCAACTATGCAACTATTGATGCCATTTTCCCAACAATATGTGCTCACTCCTCTCTCTCTGTCACATTTTAGTAATTCTTGTAATAGTTCAAGCTTTTCCATTATCTTTGTCTCTGTATGTACTTATTTCAGAGCACCATGAAATATGTCCATGTAAGACTGCAAACTTATTTAATAAACATGTGTGTGTGTCCTGACTCCCCACACCAGCCATTCCCCATCTCTCTTCCTCTCCTTGGGCCTTCCCTATTCCCTGAGACACAACAATGTTGAAATTAGGCCAATTAATAACCTCACTACGGCCTCTAGATGTTCACGTGAATGGAAGAGTTGCACAAATCTCACTTTAAATCAAAAGCTAAATGCTTAAGCTTAGTGAGGAAGGCATGTTGAAAGCCTAGACCCAGGGAGCAGGAGTGGATGTTCAATTCAAATCAGAAGGCTGTCTGCTGGCAGAATTCCCTCTTCTTAGGCGAGCATCAGGTTTTTTTCTTAAGACCTCTAAGTGTTTGGATGAGGCCCATGCACATTACAAAGGATAATCTGTTTTACTCAAGTCTACTGATTAAATGTTATAATCTAAAACATATTTTCACAGAAACATAAGTGTGTTTGACCAAGTATCTGGGTACTGTGATAGCCACATCGACACATAAAATTAATCATCAAACTCTCATGTGTTTTTTCATCCTTCAGTATTTTAGCCTAAGCTTCTTAATAGCATGATAGCTGGCTTTCCAGAGAAAGGAAGTGGAATCTCTCAGACCTGGCTCAGAAGCCCCAGGATATCATTACTGTTGCATTCTGTTAGTCAAAGCAAATCACAGGTGTAGCTCATAGTCAACTATAAAATAAGGGACTCCATTTCATGTTGTGAGGAATAGCATATGTAGGTAAGAGTGAGAAGAACAACTGGAGACTCACTATCACTGTCTTCCCTCTGGCCACAGCAATTCTTCCCCCTATTATGAAGGGTTCATCTTGTTACAGCCCTAGGCTCATGTTCAAAGTCCAGGATGTCATTATCTAAATCAGGTACATCTGAAGTTGAGGTTCCCTTATAGATGGCTTCTCTTGATGTAGAGACCTATACCTATACCTATACCTATAGCTCTCCCCTACCCAATATACATTGGCGAGGTAAAGATTATTGTATGCTAGCAATAGACTTGACTGTTCAAATAAGAGGCACATGGCAATTATTGCTTTACAGCAATTCTGAGCTCTGTCTAGGCCTGAAAAGGGCTCAGTTCTCTGGATGTGGTTTTCTATTCCATTGTTTTCAGTGGCTCTTCATTCTGTCCTCCAAGTTGCTCATCTCTTTTCCATATGAAATGGCCTATGTTTGAAAACTAAGTAGCTTTTTTTAATGCCATTAAATTTTGGGGCCCCAGAGTCTTCTTTTCGTTTTGTCATGGTACTGTCAGTTTTAGTCCACGATGGTATACCTCCTTTAAATTTTTTGTGGTTTTATCATGAATTGAGAATATAAATAACAAAAGCTATTTCACCAAATCTCTTTTTGAAAAATTTTTATTTCAAAAAATTTAGGGGGTATAAATGTTTTTTGTTACATGGATGAATTATATCATGACAAAGTCAAAGGCTTTCGGTGTACCTGACATCAGAATAGAGTACATTTTACTCAACAGGTAAACTTTTATCCCTCACCTTCCTCCCATTCTCCCTCCCTCTTAGTTTTAAATGTCCATTGCACCCTCTTATGGCCTATATATATCCCTTATTTAGTTTCCATTTATGGATTTGAACAACTGGTATTTGTTTTTCCATTCCTGAGATACTTCAGTTAGGATAATGGGCTCCAGTTCCATCTAAGTTGCTACAAAAGAAATTATTTCATTATTTCTTGTGGCTGAGAAGTACTCCATGGTGTGTGTGTGTGTGTTATCCACTTATTGGTTGATGGGCACTTAAGGTGGTTTCACATCTTTGCAATTGTGAATTATGCTGCAATAAACATTCAGTTGCAGGCGCCTTTTTAATATAATGACTTTTTCCTTTGGTTAGATACCAAGTATTTTGCTGGATCAAAATATCTCTCAAGGGGAACTACAAAACACTAATGAAAAATACACAAATAAATAAGAAATCATCCCAACATTGTTAAAATATCCATACTGCCCAAAGTGATGTATAAATTCAACACAATTACCATCAAAATTCCAATGTCATATTTCAAAGATCTAGAAAAAACAAATCTAAACTTCATATGGAAGCAAAAAAGTCTCTGAATAGGCACAGCAATCCTAAGGAAAAAGTAAAAATCTGGAGGCAGCACCTTACCTGGCTTAAAATTATACTATAGGAATATAGTAACAAAAACAGTTTGGTACTGGTGCTGCATGGAACAGAATTGAGAACCTAAAAACAAAAACATATACCAATGACCATTTGATTTTCAACAAAGCAGACAAAAATTGATGTTGGGAAAAGGATTCCCTACTCATTAAATGGTGTTGGGAAGTTAGACAGCCACATGTGGAAGGATAAAATAGGATCCATATTTCCCACCATATATAAAAATAAACTCAAGATGGATTAAAGACTTAAATGTCAGACCTGAGTTCATAAAAATTCTGGAAGAAAACATAGGAAAAACTGTTCTGGTCTTAGGTCCAGGCAAAGAATTTAGGAGTAAGACCCCCAAAGCAAACATAGCAATAACAATAATAAATAAACGGGACTTTAATTCAACAAGTTTCCTCACAACAAAGGAAATAATCAAAAGAGTAAATAGACAACCCAAGCAGGGTCCTCAAACTATGGCCCGCGGGCCACATGAGGCGCTGTGATTATATTTGTTCCCGTTTTGTTTTTTTACTTCAAAATAAGATATGTGCAGTGTGCATAGGAATTTATTCATAGGCTTTTTTTAAACTATAGTCCGGTCCCTCCAACTGTGTGAGGGACAGTGAACGGGACCCCTGTTTAAAAAGTCTGAGGACCCCTGAATATTTGCAAACTGTAAATCCAACAAAAGGCTACTAGCCAGAATCTATAAATAACTCAAACAATTCATCAAGAAAAAAAAAAAAATAATAAGAATCCCATCAAAAAGTGGGCAAAACATATGAACAGAGTTTTTCAAAAGAAGATAAAAGCCAGACAGAGGAAGGAGAGGGGAGGAGAGAGGAGGAACAAGGAGGAGAAAGAAGGGAAGGTGATTGGCAGGATCTCACCTAATGTGCACAGTGTGAGGTGTTGAGCACGCCCCCTGGGTGAAGGGCTCAGCTACAACTTGAACTTTACCTTAGAAATGAAAACAGTGTAATGTAAACATTTGTGCCCTCTTATCAATTTGAAAAAAAAGATAAACTAATGTCCAGTAAACATATGAAAAGATGTTCAACATCACTAATTTCCAGGAAAATGTTAATTAAAACCACAGTGAGATACACCTTCTGTCAGAATTGCCATTGTCAAAAAGTTAAAAAATAATGGATGTTGGTATAGTTGCAGTGAAAAAAGGAACACTTATACGCTGTTGGTGGGAATGTATGCTGGTACAACCACTGTGGAAAGCTATATGAAGATTCCTTAAAGAAGTAAAAGTAGATTTGTTCCAAATCTCTTTAACACAGATGCTTTCCTACTTTAGGCAGAGTCAGAATCTTTAAGAGTTTTAGACACTCTTGTCTTCTAGCTGGGTGAATTTTCTACCACATCCTTAATTTGATGTTTACCCTGAGACCACATTTTACCAAAAGTGCTCTGGATTTGATCAGAGGCCATTTTTTTTACTCTGAGAACCTTCTTCCATCTGAAGAGGCTGAGAATGCGAAATAATTTTTTTTTAACCAAAGCCCACTAAGTCCTGAGTTGGACTTTGTGGCTCAAAACACCAATTTCTTATTTCTCACGGATAGGATTTGCCTGTGTGTGTCCTGTGTTCCATGTAGTATTGATTAGGTCAGTTACTTGGCTGGATTTGATCAGGAAGGTATAAAAAAGATTCACTCACACACTAGGCACCTCTGACCTTTTTTAGCAAAGAAAATGGAAACAGCTTGGGTTTCCTGATAGCATGGCAGATTCAGCCTGGTCAGACATTTTTTGTTCTTAATTTTTTTTTTTTTTTTTTTTTTTGAGGAAAATGCTCACTCTGTTACCCAGACTGAAGTACAGTGGTCTAACATATCTCATTGAAGCCTCAAGCTCCTGGGCGATCCTCATGCCTCAGCCTCTTAAGAAGCTAGAACTACAGACACACCCACAACCATATCCAGCTATTTGCTTTTTAAACATTTTTTTGTAAAGATGAGGTTTCTCTATATTCTCCAGGCTGATCTTGAACTCCTGGCCTCAAGTGATCTTTCCACCTTGGCCTCCCAAAGCACTGACATAACAGGCATGAGCCGCTACACCCAGGCTGGTCAGACTTTTCATGTGGTTGAGTGGCTCTAAGCAAAGGTATTTTAAAAGAGCAAAGCCTACCCAATGCATGAGCCTTTGCCTTTATCATGTTTTCTAATGTTGTTTTGGCCAAAACAAGTTATGTGGCTAAGCCAGAGTCATCATGGAGGGGACTCCATGAATGTAGGAACACCAAGAAGTGGCATTTATTATGGGTCACCCATGTATCAGTCTCCCACAGGGAATGATTTATAGGCAGAAAGAAATGAATTTGTCACCTTCTTTTACCTTTTAGCACTAGAATGACTTAAAGTAAAACCATGCTTCTGGGCTTCTTATTTATTGTTTGTAAAATAGAAAACATGACATATACACTACTAGATCTTTTTGGCAACAGTACACACCACCACCACCCACACACACATACATACGGAGCACTCACAGTGGTACTCAGAAAATGGTCACTATGTATTAGTGGTATATTTGGAGGACCAGCAGTTAGCTATTGCAGAAATCAGTGCTTGCATGAATCAAGGTGATTTATCAAAACTTAGAAGTTAAGGCAAATATAAGAAATTTATCAGTTCTTGACCAAAAGCTGTTGTCCTTGGGAGAGGTGGGAATTTGAGATCAAGGCTCGCAATGATAGGATGTATGCAGTGATGATTAAGATTAGAAGCAGGCAATAAATGTGGATACTATGTGATCCAAAAAGGCCAGATCAGGACATGCTTATAGGTCCAAACTTTTCTAAGATATAAAAGCTTAGAAAGTCAGATAGTAGAAATCTGTAGGCAAGAAATCCAGGACGTCTAGAATTAGATATAGGCAATGTGTTTAAACAAATAGTTAGGGGGCACAGGCATTAAGGGAGAAATTTGATAACTTGCAAAGCTTTGGGAATCAAAAAATTCAAACCTTACAGCCAAAAGAAGAAATTGGTCTCAGTATGTGGTCAGATCTTGATCCACAGGTAGAAAAAGACATCTGGTTAGAATAGGATGGAACAGATAGGTAGCTCCTGGCATGCATTGGAACTCTTTGAAGTTTTCATCAGATTCTAGCTGTCCCTTCAATTATTTCGTGATCTAGTCTATAACTGCTTGGGAATATGATGTTTTCTTAAAGAAGGGCCTTCTACACAGAAAATGTCAGTCTGTGAAGCTGTCTGTGTCATGTGTAGGACCCATGCAGTTCAAAAAACGATGCTATATTTACCATCCTTTGTTCTAATTGCAGACTATTTCCTTCCTTCCTTCCTTCCTTTCTTTTCCTTTCCTTCCCTTTTTTTTTTTTTTTTGTTAGAGCAGTCATCTTCCTTGCATACGTTCCTACCCAGAGGGAAATTGGAAATACCAATCCTTCTGTCTGATTTTCCAGAAGTCAGGATTTTTCTGAGTCATTCTGAGCATCTTATCTTTCCTCATGCTGATTATTATTTCAGTCTGAGAGCTGATGCTGTCTTATAAAGCTCCATTGTACTTTCATTTTTCATTGAAATATTCTGAATAGAATAAAATGAAACCATTTAAAATCATGTTTAAGGAAAGTAGAGTTTCTTGATTAGAAAGGAGACATTTAGAGAATCATTCTGAAGAAATACATTTAAAGAAAAAAGAAGGAAGCCCACATTCATGTAGTTTTTGCTGGGGAGGGTAGTTTCTTTTCTTATCACTAGAGCCATTAAGAAATTCAACTCGTTTCCTTTAAAGATTTTGATTATGAATGTGTGTTAGGCATTGATAGGGGATATTTTTAAATGTGATTTAGCCTTACATAGTAGTATCTATTTTTATAGCTTTTCTGAGAATTCTTGGCAGTGCATTAGCACACAAGTATTTCTACCTCGTAGTACAATTTATATTAATCCTACCTTCATGCACCACTGTTGTAGTGATGACTTGGTTAATGGCTATCCCCATCAGTCAACTACGAAAATCTACAGTGTCTAAATACATAGCATGAATTTTTCATGTGTTTTAAGGCCTTTATTTCTCTACTACCCAATTTCTTTTTGGATCTTGAGTCTGAAGAGACTCTCACTGTAAATTAGAGTAATCACTTTTTATTTTTATTTTTTTGCAGTTTCTGGCCGAGGCTGGATTTGAACCTGCCATCTCTGGCATATGAAGCCGGCACCCTACTCCTTTAAGCCACAGGTGCCACCCAGTAATCACTTTTTTAAAAATGCTGTGATTAATGTCTTTGATGATGATAGCGTCATTTAGACAATGGGATCTCTACACTCTGTTCTGATTCTCTTTTTTGTCCTGTTCTGTTAGCAAACATTTTATGAAGAGAAACAAAGTCATCAGCAAACGTTTTACATCAAGGGACTGAGAGTAAATATTTTCACCATCTCTATTACAAATACTGAACTGCCACGTGGCACAACAGAAGAAAGGGACCTATGCATAGATGTTCCCTTTGAATAGCTATGTGATACCAGCAGAAAAGACACAGCCTAATAAAACTTGGTGTGGCATATCACTTTGGCATAAAAGTCAGACATGTATAGAAGTAAACATTGGTACAAAAACTTTTGGAAGCCTGTGACCCCTTTCCTGCCCTCATTAGTAGCATCACATTTTTTTTTTTAAAAGACCTCTCTGTTTTCTCTAAGTATTATTTGCACTTCTGTAGTGAGTGTCTAGGTCAGGTGTCTGCCAACCACTGCCTCCAGCTAAATCCAGCACCTCCTTTTTTTCTCTCCTGCCACGTAGATATTCAAAAGAGGGGCCATTGATCCACACATCAGCTTTCTGGAGCTCTGCTCTTCACCCCCAATAGTGCTGGCCAGTTGGAATCTTCAGTCTACCTTCTTTTATTTGGAATTGTCCATGGAAAATAATATCTTTTGTGAAGTGACAACTGAATTAATAGGGCCTTTTGTGATTACAGACCTGTTCTCAAAGCTAGCAGGTGTCAATCAAGAATTGGGATTAAAATCTGATCTTCATTAGCACTGTGTTTGCACCAGTCTGTTCCTTAAAAACTGCAGGTTGAGGTAAATTTCTCCTGTGAAAGAACACAATTCTGCCTCACATATTTATACATGGCCTCTGTGCTGTTCCCGGCATACTTTTAACTGGTGGTATTAACTGAGATGTTCTTAAGAGGTTTGGGTTTGTTTTAGATAACAATTGAATACTAGTGTTTACTATGATGGGTTTGAGAAATCATTACTATTTATACAATTGAATAAAATAAAAATAATTTAGATCTGAAATGAATCTTAAAATTGCACATTAGCTA
The DNA here is from genome assembly GCA_963574355.1 of Loris lydekkerianus. NCBI lineage: Eukaryota > Metazoa > Chordata > Mammalia > Primates > Lorisidae > Loris > Loris lydekkerianus. The sequence goes on from CAUYPK010001516.1 coordinate 67,487, forward strand.
GGCATACACTGTTGCAGAAAAATTTAGTCTACATCATAACATTTAAAACAAATATGACATTTCACCCTATCTTTATATGTGTTTGACATCAAATGAGAAATTTATACAGTGCTCATCATACATTAACTTTTTGTCAGGTTGAATCTACCTTTGAGCAAATAAAGTTTCAAAAGTGAAAAAGATAATAAATATGAGAATCCAGTGTTCATTTTCCCCTGATTATTTGGTATTTCCCATTCAAATTATTTGTTAGGATTTAATCATGACTGATGTAGGTGTCTGTCAACTTAGGATCTGGTGATGTTCAACTTAGGATCTGGTGATTTGTGGCTGTCTTTATATTAATGGAGAAAACAAGGTGACTTATCTAATGTTGAACACGTGCAGAAGCAAGAATTTAAGACTATATACCTGATGCTCTCCCTACCCCTCTGGGTTCTGTCCTTGACCCTCAGCATAAGGACCCAGGAATGTAACAATTCGTCCATGTTGCCTTCTTAAATACTTTTTGCAATTAAAGTATAAAATATAATTGTTCATTTTATAAAAACATGTAAAGTAGGACACTAATCAAGTACAGTGTTGCAAACTTAACATCAATGTATAAAAGAAATCCCTTGTTTATGTCACTTATTAAAGCTGTATAGATAGAAATAAAATGGACTTTCCTCAAGTGCAATATATTCAGATTAGAAAGGGTAGAAGAAAATGGGGAAGAAAAAGTGCAGTTAAACTAGGTGACGAAATCCCTATGCCTTTCCAAAACATCCAGGCTGATAGAAGTTGAATGGCATAGAAAGAACTTTTAGAGGTGATCACCAAACCTCTATGATTAATGCAACAGAAACAAGAGCAAAATGTGTAAGGAACCAGGTAATCTGCGATGGGCTTTTTCAACACAAAGTCATGGCCAAACGAGGCTTACTCTAATCATAAAGAGCACATAAAGCATAAGGTTTTTGTCCTTGTCAGCATGATTCAATGAAATTAAATCAATCAGCTATAGACAAATCAGTTTAAACAGCTCTACTGTAGTGAGAGGTCTCATTAACATATTGACTCTATATGGAAACCATCTGTGGAGATGTCATGATCCTTTGGACTCCTCTCAGCCCACTTTACTCATTTGCTGTAAATCACTGTGCCTGTAGTAATTTGAGTGCCTGACACTTGAAAGAAAAGGACTGGGGAATTCATGGCCTCTGAAACAAGGTTGGTGTGGGAGAGATACAAATTTGTTTGAAAGGCTTTCACAGGGCAGAGAAGTTAGGCCTAATCTATGTGACCCTCAAAAAGCTAAACCCTAGAGGTAATGATAGGGAAGTCTATTGCTCCAAAGTGACTTGAGGCTTGCTCTGTTTTATTCATCTTTGGTTCATTAGTACCGAGAACAGTTTCTGACACATGTCATCACACATGCGTATGTGGTAGAATATAAGCTCTTCGAGAAAAGACATCTTTGTCCCAGAACCTAAATTAGTGCCTGTCTTATGACAGATGCTTATTAAATGTTTATAGATGTTATGGCTGGAGATATGCAAATGCAGAATCGTGGCCTACTTGCCACATGGAGGGTCATCAAATAAGGAGAATACTGAACTAGATGACATTTAAAATCAGGCCAACTCTGAAGGTCTATCAGGCAAATAACATGAAATGAGATCATGTATTTTACATTAAATGTTAAACCTAGTAAAATTTAAGTAGAGTATGTATGTGTGGTAACAAAATAGAGAGGTGAAGCATTTTGCCAATTATTTATGGTATGGACAGAAAATTATTTGCTGGAGTTTTAAATTGAAGTACCTATTAGTTGAAGGTTTTTCTGACATTTGACTACATCTTATATCCATATTGATGACTCTGATTATTCCATTTTCAGCTGTTTTGTGCCAGCTAAGCAATGGTTACTCATTTCTATGGGGTGAAAATACATTTTTATCCTGTAATATTTGTAATCTAACTTATAAAACCCATGTTAGTGTGAGGTTCCCAGTGATTTGTTACTCAGTCATTCAAGGAAACTCACAATAACAAATGAAAACCCTGGGAACTGATTTCAACTTTCATTGTTAGGGGTGGTAACTGAGGGTGGCATTTTGAAAAATCACCTTGTAACTAGCCTGGAAAGTAATATTTAGAGGCTAAAATGTAACAAAGGGACAAATAATTAAGCATCTAGTTTTTTAATGCTTGTAAACATTCTATGCCCCTTTTATTGTAAAGCTCTAGCAATTTTAATATCAAAATCATGAAAAAGGAGAAATCAATTATAACCTTGAAGTTGTAAGTCTAAAGCCTGAATGTAAGGGCTAGGGATGAATGTTTTTTGAATGTAGTCTTGAGGTAGTATGTGCTAACTATGAAAAGCAATAACCTTCTCGGTTCTGGGAAACTTGCATTTTATTTGAGTGGGATGTGGTAATTGATGTTTGCTACATGTTATTTATAAGGCATAGCATTTTCTTCTGATTATTTAGTTTCGCGACAGAGAAAAGAAGCACTTACTTATGAAAAGGTTAGTGAATACTTAGTGACGAGACGAGACCTATGAATCATCATGTTTACAGCCCAGAACAGCGGGGGAAATTTCTATTGTGGAGTGGCACCGTGTGACTTCAGTGTCATCCTCCTCTCCATGTTTGCTGATGTTTCACCGCCGTCATCATTATGGTAATGTGTTGAGTGTACATAGTTTCTGTCTCTGAAGATTACTTAGCAGTTGATGAATTTGTTTTAATTGTTAACAGTTTTCTCAGCTTCCTCAGAGGGCTTGGTGAACATACTACTTTAACCCTGGTTTTAGACCCGGCCTATATAAAATGGTGACAGAAACTGTCTTATTTTGGTGACTCTTCTGCTTACTGGGTCCTCCTCCTCTTTGTAGAGCACCTTATTTTTCTTTCTTTCATTTAAAGAGAAAATCATTATAAATTTTTATGTTTAAAAAGGTATCAGGGAGAAATTAAAATATGTGCACCCTAAGTGCTCACTACTCAGCTTCAGCGATTCTCAATCTATGAACTAATTCTTCTTTCATCTGCACCTCCATTCACCTTTTCCTCCACTAGAATTATTTTCAAGCAAAGTCAATGCATAATATTCCTTTATCTGCTAAGTATTTTAGTATGTGTCTAAAAATGGCCTTTTAAAATTACCTCAGAAATGGGCGGCGCCCATAGCTCAGTGGGTGGGGTGCTGCCGGCCACATGCACCAAGGCTGGAGGGTTCAAACCCGGCCCCAATTATAACCTAAGAATATGGAGAAGGGGGAAAGGGAGGGGAGGTGGGGGAGGATGGGCGGAGGGAGGTTAATTGGTGGGACCACACCTACGGTGCATCTTACAAGGGTACATGTGAAACTTAGTAAATGTAGAATATAAATGTCTTGACACAATAACTAAGAAAATGCCAGGAAGGCTATGTTAACCAGTGTGATGAAAATGTGTCAAATGGTCTATAAGACCAGTGTATGGTGCCCCATGATCGTATTAATGTACACAGCTATGTTTTAATAATAAAGAAAGAAAGAAAGAAAACTATGATGACAACCGCAACAAAACAAAATAGCTGGGTGTTGTGACAGGCATCTGTAGTCCCAGCTACTTGGGAGGCTGAAGCAAGAAAATTGCTTAAGCTCAAAAGTTTGAGGTTGCTGTGAGCTGTGATGCTACAGCCCTCTACCCAGGGCAACAGCGTGAGACTTTGTCTCAAAAAACAAAACAAAACAAAACAAAACAAAAAACCTAAAAAATATTAAAATGTCTGTGCATTTGTACATTCACATCCTCACCAACACTTTTATAACCATCTTAATAGGTGTGAGGTAATGTCTTATTGCATATTCAATTTCTCTGATTTTACTACCATTTTGATGGTTTTCTTTGAAATTGTTCCAAATAAGATTAACAGATTAAAGTCATTATTTGTCGATTGTCTTTTAGATGATAAGTTTCCCCTTCCTATTTTCTCTCTCTATTTCTTTTCTTGAAAAACAAAAAACAGGTTGTATATCCTATAGTTTCTCACAGGTTGGAGTTTGCTCTTTGCAGCCCTATGATGGTGTTCAATAGTCACCTGTCCTTTGAATTTTCTATGGTTAGTAGTTCAATGTAAAGGCTTGATAAAAGACTTATGTTTTATTATTTTGTGAGAATAAGCATGTTTTAGGGCTTTCTCCCTCAGCTTTGAAGTAGAAATAAAAATAAAAATCATGTATATTTAAGATATACTACAGCATGGTTATTTAATATACATATACATTGCATATTAATTAACACAATCAACACATCCAGTCCTATACTTAATTACCCTTTTCTCTCTCCCTCTCTCTCTGAGAAAGAGGTCAGGCACTTAACATCTGTTCTTTTAGCAAATTTAAAGTAAACAATTCAGTATTATTATCTATAGTCATCATGCTGCATATTAAGTCCCTAGAAAGTATTCATCGTATAACTGAATGCCTTATGACCAACGTCATTCCCTTTCCTTCTACCCTCAGACCCTGGAAACCACCATTCACCATTCTATTCCCTATTTCAGTTCAACTAGATTCCACATAGAAGCCAGGTACGGGTATACAGCATTTGTCTGCATCTGGTTTATTTCACTTAGCGTAATGTTCCCCAGGTTCATCAATGTTTTCTCAAATGACAGGATTTCCTTTTTATGACTGAATAATAGTTTATTGTATATACACACCATGTTCTCTTTATTTAATTTTTCATCAGTGGACACTGGGTTGGTTTCATATCTTGGCTATTGTGAATAATACTGCAACAAACGTGATAGTGTTATCCAGCCTAACAGTATCTTCGATGTGCTGATTTCATTTCCTTTGGATATTTATACCCCAAAATGTTATTGCTGCATCATAAGCCAGCTTCATTTTTAATTTTTTGAGGAAACTTCATACTACTTCTTATAATAGAGGTACCAATTTAAATTTCTACCAACAGTGTACAAGGGTTCCCATTTCTTCACATCCTCACCAACACTTTAAACCCATCCTAATAATTGTGAGATAATATCTTATTGTGGTTTTTGTGTGCATTTCCTTGATGATCAGTGATGTTGAGCACATTTTTGTATAACTCTCGGCCATTTATTTTTCTTCTTTGGACCACTGTCTATTCAGGTCCCTTGCCCATTTTATTTTTTAGGACTTTTTAAAATTTAATTGTAGGAATTTCTTGTATATTTTAAATATTGACCCCTTATCCAGTATAGTCATGCATCTTATATGGGTTTTGTATCCACAGATTCAAATGACTACAAATCAGAAATAACTGAAAAAAATTAAAAATAACAATTCAATAAAAATAATATAAATAAAAAACAATAGAGTATAATGACTATTTACATAGTATTTACCTTTTGTTAGGTATTATAAGTAATCTAGACATGGTTTACAGTGTACAGGAGGATATATGTACATTACATATGACTACTATGCTATTTTATACAAGGGACTTGAGAAACGGAGGATTTGGGTATCTGTGTGGGTTGGGAGGAGATCTGGAGCAAATCTCTCACGGATGCTGAAATATGACTGTATGTAGTTTGCAAATATTATCTACTATTCCTTAAGTGGAAAATATTTTCATTATGCTGATTATTGTCTTTGCTGTACAGAAGCTTTTTTGATTAGTATATTCCCACTTGTTAATTTTTTATTTTGTTGACTATTTTTTGGGTGTCATATTAAAAAACAATTATTGCCAACACCAAGAGCAATATCAAAGAGATTTTCCCTTGTATTTTCTTCTAGGATATTATAGTTTAAGATATTTAATTCATTTTGAGTTAATTTTTGTATGCGGGTGTAAGGATCCAATTTTATTCTTTTGCTGTGAATATCCAGTTTCCCACTACCAGTTATTAAAGATATTTTCCTTTTCCTATTGTACATTTTTATACCCTTATCAAAAATTAGTTGGCCATATCTGCATGCTTGTGTTTATTTCTAAGATCTCTATTCTGTTTTCTTATTCTCTGCATCTGTTTTTTTTCCCAATACCATACTATTTTGATTACCAGAGTTTTGTAAGATAATTTGAAATCAGACAATATGATGTCTCTAGCTTTATTCTTCTTTCTCAAGATTGCTTTGACTATTTCAGATCTTTTCATATGAACATTGGTATTATTTTCTCTATTTCTATGAAAAATGCCTTTGGAATTTTGATAGGGATTTTACTGAATCTGTAGATCTACTTTTGGTGTATGGACATTTTAATAATATTAAATCTTCCAATCCATGAACATAGATTTTCACTTCTTTGTGTCTTTTTAAATTTCTTTCATCAATTTCTTATAGTTTACAGTGCAGAGAAATTTTATCTCATTGCTTAAATTTATTCCTAAGTATATTTTCATGTGATTATAAATAGGATTTTTTTAAAAATTTCTTTTCTAGATAGTTTATTGTTAGTATATATAATAACTAGTTTTTGTACATTAATTTTTTTGTATCTTGCAAATTTACCAAATTTGTTTATTAGTTCTAATAGCTTTTTGGTGGAGTTATTAAGTTGTTTATATATAAGATCATGTAATCAACAAAAAGAAAAAATTTAACTTTTCCTTTTCTGATTTGGGTGCATTTTATTTCTTTTTTGTCTAATTGTTCTGTCCAGATTTTTCATTACTGTGTTGAACTGAAGTGGCAAAAATGGGCATCCTTGCCTTGTTTCAGACCTTAGAGGAAAATCTTTCAGCTTTTTACTACTGAGTATGATGTTGGCTGTGGGCTTGTCAAGTTTAACCTTTAGTATATTGAAATTCCTAAAATGAGTTTGGAATTGTTCTCCCCCCTTCACATTTTTTGGGAGAGTTTGAGAAAGTTAATTATTAAAATATTTGGCAGAATTCACCCATGAAGCCACCTTGACCTGGGCATTTCTTTGTTAGAAGGTTCTTGATTACTGGTTTAATCTTCGTGATTCAATCTTGATAGGTTGTATGCTCCTAGGAGTTTACTCATTTCTTCTAGTGTATACAATTTGTTGCCAACTTATTGTTCACTATAATCTCTTATGGTCCTTTTATTTCTGTTACATTAGTTGTAATTTCATTTATTAAATTTTGTTTTATTTATTTCATTCCTAGCTTCTAGGTTAGTCTAGCTAAAGCTTTGTACATCTTTTTTTTTTAATCAATTTTTAGTATCATTGCTTTTTCCTATTGTCTTTCTAGTCTCTATTTCATTTATTTCTTATCTAATCTTTGCTTTTTATAAAGAGTAAAGTTTTCACATGCATTACCATGAGTCTTTAGACTACACCAGCCATTCTTCATTTTCTGAAATAAATGTGGAACCAGGCCTAGGTGACCTATGAAGAGCTCCTATAGGATCAACCTGCTGTCTTTGTCACTCTGAGGAAACTAACCTTCATTGTTCAAATCTGTAAAATGAGAATGATAATAGTTTTTGTTATAATGTAATAATGTAGTTTTATGAGGATCAAGTAATATCTATACAGAACATATGATACAATAGATATTAATAATGCTAAGATATTGTTAGCCTGATTATAGTAAGAATAAACACATGCTTCAACAGTAACTATAATTTTGAATGTAGAGTTAATATAAACATTCTTTTGGTTTATAGTTTGTTTACCAATGAAATACTATGTAGTTATCTGAACTTCAAAGCCAAGAGCAAAAGCATAATTTCTGGCTCCCCCCACATGGAGAGGGAATTTAGTTTTACTTTGTCTTCCCTTTCCATAATCTGATATTTGTTAATTTAGTCTAGATTTACAGACCTAGTTTATTATTATAAATAAATCTTCACTTACATGGTGGTTTTAGTTTCTGGTTTCATGTTTATAAAAATATTTTTGATTGGTATTGATATTCTAAATAAAATTAGGCAATGAAGAAAACAGATTCTTTGTATTCCTCTTAATGTGTGATTTGATACCTGATTCCTCAAGTGAGAGATTTGTCAAAGTACTGAAAGTCTAAGACATAATTTTCAGCTGGTAAAAAAAGTTATTTTTTTATAGTTGTGTTTCTATTACTGTATTCATTGTAAACTATATAATTGATAGAACTCATGTTCTTCATTTAATTCTTTTTCTTCCTCTACTCAGAAAGTCGAATTGATTTCGTTTTTGAAGGTCACCACCAAGGTACAATGCTATTTACGGAAGGTTAATTGAATCCTAGAGTTTCTAATAGACTTTCTTGTTGATGGGAAGAACATACAGTAGGATATTACTGAATGATAAATTTTTCTATTTCTTTTGGGGGCTTTTTAGAAGTTTTGATGAGCAAGTTATAGGAAATGGTTTTAGAAAGGTTTTAGTGATTTCTGTCTCTTCTAATCAGTATTAAATCGCAGCTTATATTTGGATTATGCTCTGTGGATTTTTGAGAGCTATCTGTTATCTCTGTTTTAACTTAAGGTGGAAAGTTTTAGGTGGAATTCATTTTGCAAGAATGCCTTTTCTATATTAGTATACCAGTATTCATACAAATGGATGGTTTTAATTCCGTACAATGCCCCTTTCAATATTAAAACACATTAAGGATTTACCTTTATTGCCTTGACTGGTGAATTTCCTGAAAAACTATTTGTGTAACATAGCATTTAATTTCAAGGTAACATGCAGTATGTAATAAATAATGAAGTAAGTCAAAAACATTTGGCATAGGGCTTAAAAAGTCTTAATACTAATTTTCAATTATCCCTTAGTGTATTAAAAATTTTATGAAGACATTAAAAAATATATATATATATAAAATGTGTACTATTGGCCAATAGTTCTTTAAAACTGTAAGTATGATTTTCAGTTCTATTTCAATACTATTAAATTGTATCCTACTCTTTGAAAAGTTGATTCGATTATCAAACATTGTCTTATTTATCCTATAAATTCTAATAAAGGAGAAATTTCCTTTTACAGAGCTTAAAGTTACAACAAAGATATAACACTGAAAATAATAAAAACTTATCCTTTATCTTCTTTTAAAAATCTATCTATTTAATACACTAACCTCTATGATACTCTACACAGTGTAGGACATTTGAAGGCAGTGAGTACCTGAAGTCTTCCTTCTTAATTTAAAAATAAGTGAAAATAGTCATCATAATGTCTATATACAGCAGAACCTTGATAGTTGACCACTTCCCTACATTGACCACCACAAGTAGAACTAATTTTCATAGACCAACCATACACCACATGTATGTATCAGTATAGTAGGCCTAGTTTCATATATTGTTCACCTCTATATGTGGACAATATATAGATTGTCCACATATAGAGGACAATATGTGGACAATCTATATATTTACAACTCCTTGGGTGGTCAACTTACAGATGTTCTACTGTATTTGAAAGAAGGTTTAAACATGAGGATATCCAAAGCATTTTGAGTAGCTGTTAGTGTTGGGATTTCAATAGAAGTTTCTTGTTAGGTGCTTCTGTTTCATATCTAAATTATAATTACAAATGTAACATCACCAGTAATACCAATGTCTACCAGTATTTCCCCATTTCCTGCAGTTGAAGAAATGGAATATATTTGCTAAGTATATTTGCTTTAGTCTTTTAACAAAATTTACTTCGCTTATATTTTGTCCCAGGCACTAGGGACACAAAAGTTGTTCTGGCATGCTCCTTTCCAGAGTTATCCATGTTTTGAGGTCAATAAAATGAATAGACACATAAACAAACCATCCTCCTACAATTGGCAGGCTGGAGACTGACTTGGGATCATAATTTAAAAAGTGGAAGTAGTTTGTATTCCTTGTCCTAGATGATATTTTCAACATGAATGTGTAGAGTGAAAAGAGAAATGGTTGATGAATGCCTAGATTTAAGATGACTAAAAGAGGAGCCAGCAATGACACTAGGCAGAAATGATTGGAGAGTAGACAGAAAGTCAAAAAAGAAATGCCCAAGGTATGAGGTAATCATACATCTTTTGTTTTTTGCTCAAGGCAGTCCAAATTCTCTCTTTTCATTGATATCACAGCTGGTTAGTACCTCCTTTCATTTTGCAAAAGTTATTCATCCTACCTTTGTACCCCTAGAGAACCCTAAGTTCTTTGTTACAGCTTTTGTAACGTACTGGCAATTATTTTTTACTTATCTTTCTCCCCTAGTAGACAGTACGTGCTTAAGTGGAAGGCAGCACCTACCGCAGTCTCTGCCTTCCAGCACCTGACATAAACTTAGAAGGTGGCAGATGTTTGATGAATGCCTAATTAAGGAATTAACCAGGAAATGGTATCAAGATTAGATAGATTGAACTCAAAGCATAGAGATGTGATTAGACATATAAAATAGCACTACCTGTGGCAAGGAAACCCCAATTTTTATCAGATTACCCCAACAGAAGAGTATGTATGCCTCTTGTAGCTCAATTTAAGTGTCTGTGATTGGCGAGTGGTTTTCTGTAAACGCTGATTAAGGAACCATGGCTTCATTCATCTTATGGTTCTACAATCTTCAATACATAGAAAAGGGCTGCAGAGGGGGATAAATAAGGGACTAGACTCATAGGCTTTGATTGCTAGATCTGGAAATGGCACACATTGCCTTAGTTTATAATGCATTGGCGTATAATGTAACACCATTGACACATCTATTTCTACCTGCAAGGGAGTCTGGAAATGTGGTCCAGTTGTATGCCCACAGAGAAACATTCTTCCCTACAGTGACAATGTATGTTTATTTTAAGGAGGTTTCTTTATAGAAATTTCATTTTTAAATATGCATTTGAAACAAATATAAAAGCTAGGAGATTATTAGAAACCACAGAAATTTATTTAACACTAGTTATGTGTATGCCCTTTTCTACATTGGGAGAAAATGTTATGTTATCTACATTTGGAGAAAAAAAAAAAAGAGCAAAGGAATCAAGTAAATATCTAACAGTTGGAGGAAAGAGAAGGGAATATGATAATAATATTGAAAATAAGTCTCATGTTCATTTATTGTAAGCATTAATTACTATGGAATTGTTCACTTTAGATATGATTTTTAGAGAAGTGTGTGTCTTAACACTGAAAAGCATGATGTTAAATTTATTTGTGTGCCAACTATACATTAGCTAATTATTAAGGATAATTGGACAATTTAATTTTATTATAATGTGACAGGTTCATATTAAATTCATTTAAATATTTTAGCATTTCTTTTCTTTTGTTATTGCACATCTTGAAGCTGAGTAAGAAATATATCCAAGTCCCATCAATAGCAAGGTGAATGTTGTTTCATTTTATTACTATGTTTATTATATTTTTAATTAAAAATAAGACATTTTTATTACAGATAATGTAGGAGCTAATGATTATAAAGATGTAAAAACAGAATTATTACTAGTATCACCACCCAATATATATATTGGGACATATCTTTGCAGAATTTTTTTATGAATAAAAAATTATTTCCTTTGTTTTTTGTTTGATGTTAGTTTTATTTTATGTTTTAAAAAAACGAGAGCACTCTATAATCTGTTCTTCTCATCAATATTATATAATAAACATAATAACATAGTCTGCATTATTTTAACAGCTTCATTGTATTTCATCATGTGCTATATCAAAATGTATTAAGACTATCCCTCAGTACAGTAATTAGATTATATTCAGTTATTTGTTATTATAAAAGAACTTCCGTGAACATTGGGATTTTTGCCAAACTGTCTTATTAGACTGTGTTTAAAATGTCGAAACCATTAGTTCTTAAGTTTTAGTATGCACAATAATCATTCTGATGACTTATCAGACTCGTCAGCTCTAATCATTGAAAAACTGGTTGGGCAAGATCTGGACTGGGACCTGGGAGTCTGAATTTAGCAAGCACCTTCTGCGATTCTAATGTAGAGGGTTTGAGCATCACATTTTGAGATATACACTGGCTTGGAGACATTAGAAACATAGTCGAACTTCTGTAAGTTGACCAGGCAAGGGGCTGGAACAAATTGGTCCACGTATGGAAGTGGTCAGTGTGAGGAACTGGGCCGACCATGCTGACACGTACAAGTGATGCATGTCTGGTCTATGAAGATTGGGTCAAATGAAGGAGGTGGTCAATGGAGGAGGCGGTCAACTATGGGGCTCTCCTCTTCCATCCTTTCCTTCATCTTCTTGCAAAAATGCCATTTCCTAGCAGTAGTGCTAGATTCATGTTGCTATGGTGGTTAGTTTAAAATGTCTTCCCAAAATAAGAACCTCTTTGCTTCTACCTGAGAAAGTTTTTCTCTTTATTTCTTAAGCATAATGGTTACACATTGATCTGGTGTGTGAAAAAGCCACTTATACTATTTTTGAATGGAAAGTGTTTGGATATAGACATCTGCTTTAGGCTAGGCATGGGGGGTTGTGCCTGTAATCCTGGCAGTCTGGGAGGCCTAGGTGGATGGATTACTTGAGCTCAGAAGTTCAAGACCAGTCTGAATAGGGACAATTCTCCATCTCTACTAAAAATATAAAAATTAGCTGGATAGCATGGTGGCACCTGTATTTTCAGGTACTGGGAGGCTGAGAGAGGGGAATCACTTGAGCCCAAAAGTCTGAGGTTGCTGTGAGCCGTGAAGATGCTGCAACATTCTACCCAGGGCAACAAAACGATACTCTGTCTCAGAAAAAATAGGTATCTGCTTTAATCTATATTATCAAGATAAACATGTAATTATAGGAAGTTTGGGTTTAAACTGACAATATACGTGTATGAGCATGAAACATAAACTTTATTCTTAATAAGGACAATTCATTCAAAGGAAGTTACCTCTTGAGGTAGTTTTATCTAAAATAAAATGTCACAAACATTAAGTCATTCACCAGATAATCTGGGCCATATAAAGTGTATTTGAAATTACAGTGTTAATACCCAGAGTGGATAGCTAAATACTGCCAAAAAGACGTTACGTTTGGCCAACTACATTCAGTACTGCTAAAGCTTTGCTAGATGCATTCTTTGTTATTCTTTTCTACATTCATCCTAAATGAAAGAATCTCATACATAAGTTATTAACTTACTATTAAGCTTTTAGCTACCCATGAATGTGGGTCAATTTTGCAGATAGGTCCTTAGATGAACTTCTTAAGTACACAGAAGCTCACTTTCCCTATGTAAAAGCTAACGTTGCTAAGATTGTTACATTGTGGGTATGTTTTCTTTCTTTCTTTCTCTGTCTATCTCTAGATTTGTTATCACACAGAAACATTGATCTGCCATAGGTTGTTGCAAAATCAGAGCATTTCAGAGTGGAAAGTGGTCTTAAGGTTTATTTTGTTTAGTCTCTTGATTTTAATGGCCAAGGAGCTGAAAGTCCAGCAAGGCTAAGTGACTTCGTAAGACAGCATAAGAAATTAGTGACAGACTAGAGCCTAGAATTTCTATTAAATATTACCATATTCAATCAAAGATTATTATCAATTTATAATGTTTATATAGGGCTGATCTGATCTCAGTTCTGTTAAGTCTTTGAAAAAAATGGAAGTATGAGGCATATTGAGTTATGGTCAATTAGTATGTGTTCTATTCTTTTCCAGTACCTTTACCCTGGCAGGTACTATAGCTGGTAAGGTGGTTCAGCCTTGTGGTTATTAGTTCCAGCTTTAACTTAAAAGATATTCAGGTTTAGATGCTGAATGGTGGGTGAACAACAATCCTGGTTTGCTTGGGACTAGCCCATACACAGGACTTACAGTGCTAAAAGCAAAAAGTCTCAGGCAAACTGAAATCGTTTGTCAACCTACCAGCCATGTGGCATTATGGCCAAAGCATGCTGTTTTATAGGTCTCTACTTTTTTGTTTTTTGGGTATTATTTTTCTTTCTTTCTTTTTTTTTTTTTTTCTTTCATCTTTTGGCCAGGACTGGGTTTGAATTCACCACCTCCGGCATATGGGGCTGGCGCCCTACTCCTTTGACCCACAGGTGCCACCCTGTTTTTTGTTTTTTTAATGTATGAAACTAGAAAAGTAAAAGGTGTTAACTCATAGAATTTTAGTAAAAATTAAATAAGATGGTAAATGTAAAACACTGTATCACTTAATAAGGATTCAGTACATTTTAGTCGTTATTATTACTGATGCTATTTTATAAAGCAAGTAGATACCTCAAAGCACAGATTCTCAAAATCCTGATCTTCAGATATAGGATTTGAAATAAATAAACTTTGTTTTAAGCTTTGCTCTTCTCTTTCCTTGGTGGGGGCCATTCTTTTTTCCTGTTTGTCCATAAAATCAGATGATACAGCCCAAGGTTCAGTGGAATCCAGCTTGTACGTGCTTTCACATTTCTCAAGACGTAAATCAGAAAGAGACAAAATTTCAATTTAGAAATCAATTGGAGAAGGAACATCAAAGGCAGCATAGCACTGTGGAAAGAAAAAAAATAATCACCTTTGATTATGATAATAGTTGCCATTTTGTGGGTTTAAACTTTGTGCCAGATATTGGTGCTCCAGATACAACACATTTGGTCCATATAATGACCCTGAAAGGTAAATACTATTACTTCAGTTTTCAGATGCAAGACAACATAAGTGAGCCAAAGTTACTTGCCCAAAGGTAGAAGTATAAAAAAGAGTGCAGCGAAGATTCGAGGTCCAGATGCTACGAAGTTCATGCAGTTTCAAGGTAGTTCAGCCTAGTGCTTATTAGCTCCAGCTTTAACCTAAAAGAGATTTAAATCAGGTTTGGATGCGACATGTAAGCTGATCAACCATCAAGCTAGTTTTGAGAAATATGCTTTGCCCTATTGGGCTGGTTTCTTTATCTATAAAACTCAGAAGGGAAAGAAATTGCCATTGTCACATTGCAGATAATGAACTATGCACATCACATGCATGGTCTTATTTAATATGTAAATATTAGTCCCAGTTTTATAATGAAGAGATGGAAGCCTTAGAGAGATTAACACTAAGAACACAATTAGTGAAGGCAACATAAGCATTCAAAACCCATCACTCTATTGAAACATGTCATAACATTCAGTGCTGCTATAATTCTGGGTATATACATATAATAAATGTTGCCAGAGTAGCCTATCCAGCCACGTAGCAATGATTATTGCTCATGCCATAATATATTTGTCTCAACTAGAATCAAAATATTACATTTTCAATTTTATTCTACACTTGGCTTGTCTTTGCATGTGGATAACATGCATCAAATTTGCAAAATTCAGCTGTGATCTAAATATAATTTTACTTGGTCCTCAAGGACGCTTTTCATGTCTTTTTTAATTCCCCTCCCAGAGACTTATAAAAATTTGCAAGAGAATATCTGAGTAACGTGTGACATATGAAAACCTGTGCTACAAATATAGTATTAAGTGTGACGAAAAAAGTAGGACTCATTTTATTCCTCTCTGCATAGGCATGTATGTGAAGAAAAAAAGCACATACAGATATACATTCATGTGCTGTGAAATGACATTGCAGTCAGTCATGGACCCTACATACAACAGTTGTCCCATAAGATTATAGTACTGTATTTTTATTGTACTTTTTATGCTTAGATATACAAATATATCTAAGTATTATTGTGTGACAATTGCCAACAGTATTCAGAACAGTGCTGTACAGATTTTTAGTCTAGGAGCAACAGTCTATGTAATGTACAGAGTGGTTGTGTAGCAGGCCATGCCCTCTAGGTTTGCTAAGTACATTCTATTATGTTTGCGTGATGAAATCGCCCAGTGCCTCATTTCTCAGGATGGATCCATGCCATTATGCAGCACTTAACTGTATACATAGCCTGACATGTGCATAAGTCATAGTATATGTTAAAATGCATTCTTTGTAATTCATTTCATAGAAATGAAAAATAATTGATTTATTTTTGATTTTATAGACTTTATGCCCAAAGCTATATTCTAAGATCACTGAAGATGCTAGTTAACTGTTATAACCAAGCCATACCTAGCAAATAACAAATTTACTATTTAAAAATAAATTTAGATTTCGATTATGAGTTCTCATCTTTGCACCAGATATTATTCTGTTAATGTCTTGCTCCCTAGTTAGCATTTTTCATGTATACATTTTACCTAATTTCTTTCCCAGAAAGGTACAAAGCCATTATAAAATGATAAGTACTGGGACTTTTGTTGATTACATGGACTTTCCTGAACTTTTGCCTTAGGCCTCCGAGGAAACACTGCATTCCAGTCATGAAGAGGAAGACCCTCTCCGAGGAATGGAACCCTATCTTGTACGGAGACTTTCATGCCGGAATATTCAGCTTCCCCCTCTTGCCTTCAGACAGTTGGAACAAGCTGACCTGAAAAGTGATTCAGATAACATTCAGAGACCCACCAGCCTCCCCCTGAAGATTTTGCCACTGATTGCTATCACTTCGGCAGACTCCAGCGGGTGAGTGTCCTTGGATGAGTTTTTGCGGCTCATTGCTTGATTTGAGTGGGAGGATATTGGAGTTTCTAGAGTCCAAAAAAGAAGGATGATTTTTCTCAGGTGACAATCTCTGCAAGAAAAGACATTTAGTCAAATTGTTTTGCAAGGAGTTGTTGAAAATGTACTGATTTATGCTAATAAGGGCAACTATGCTTGGAAAATTAATATCGGAAAAATATGGTGATTTAATAACAAATTTCTTAACAGATGAGAACTATCTGTTCTCTGACGTATCTGGAAACAAAGGGCAATGTTCATTGCTGCAAAATGAGTTTGGAATCAATAATTGATTGTATTGTAATTAGAATCAAAAGAAATTCATAATTATATTCATGAGCCTAGTAATTTGGCCTTTGACACTTTGAGGTGTTGCTTACGAGAATATGTGGTGTTTCAGTTCCCAGTATAAGGTGATTTTATTTGGCAGTAGTACTTACAAAAGAATTGAACACAATTGTGTCTCCATGATATGACATTTCTACTTTGTACAATTTTTTGTGTTTTTATTCTTTTCAATGAAATTTATACTCTTTAATAGCAACATCACCAGCTAAAAAATTGTGGAAGAAACTAAGGGTAGTGGATGCATCCATGATTTGTCCTTTTTGCCAGCTGCATCATTAAGAGGCTTGGATAGAAAGGAAAGAGGTGAAGCCAAGTGGCTCAGCCACAAACTCTTGAGCATTTGCTAAGACTATACGAACAAAATAATTATATTACAAATGTGATTTTGCTTTATTCTTTGTCGAGTAAAAGGCATCTTTAGGGAAGGTACCTTTTAATTTTGCTAAAAGTTGTTAGGAAACTTGTGCTAAAAAGAAATTTACTTAGTAACTTAACTCTAAGATATTGAATTAAGGCATGTGAATTGTGAATCAGACCAGTCTAAGGGACTTGTGTTATAAAAAGGTATGAAGAAATTACTGCTAGGTAACTAAGATGACAATACATTTTTACCTTGAAGCAAAGGGAAGAGGAAATATAGAGGGTGCCAAAAAATTTATACACATTTTAAGGAAGGAAAAAACTATATTAAAATTGTAAGAGTCAATATATACAGATAACAAATGATGCGTACCAGTCATGTTTCACTTCTGTGACTACAAGAGGTGCTCGGAGTGTTTACCATCAGCGTCCAGACACTTCTGATTACGGTGAACTATTGCTTGAGCCATGTTGAACAAAGTGTCCACGTGCATCGCTGTACATGTAGTTTCAATTTCATCCCAAATACAGCCAAGGTAGCCAGTTTCTAGGGTACACCACATCTTTAAGGTGCCCCATACTCACACCTCCGTTGTCATTGCACTTTTACAACATTCTCAAATTTTATTTATTTATTTATTTTTTTCCCCGGGGCCCGGTTTGAACCTGTCATCTCCGGTATATGGGGCCAGTGCCCTACTCCTTTGAGCCACAGGTGCCGCCCAATTTATTTATTTTTAATTTCAGATTAATATGAGGGTAACAAACATTTAGGTTGCAATGTTTGCATTTGTTAGGTAAAATCCCTGTTGTAGTTGTGTCCTGCACCGAGGGGTATGCCACATATCCTTCCATTAGGTGGTGCTACCCCAATCCACTTCCCTTCCTACCTCCTTTCCCCAACTTGAACTGAATTGAGTTTTTCTCTCGTGTGGACATGTATTAGTTCATCTACTGGCTTCGTAATAGTATAGAGTGCCTTGCATACTTACTTTTCTATTTTTGTACATTCTCAAATTTTAAATAGCCCTTCAAAATGGCCTTGTACGCTGCCAATGACAATCGTACTTCCATCATTTCTTTGTCCTGCCTGTTGTGTAGTGACACTAACGTTCATTCAATTAATGCCATCTTTTGAGCGTATGTCATACTACACATTGCTACCGTACTTTAATTCTACTTTGAAAAGTAACACATAGATAACATCCCTTAAAATGCGTATGTATATTTTTGGTTCCCTCTGTGTGTATTAATGTTGTTGTTGAGCCATGTGTTTGCCTACCAAAAAAGAATCAAACTCACTAAGGAATTTAGTAGGACAGTTTGACCTGCACATTCTTTGAAAAAAATGATGATTTCCCCCCCCCAAAAAACTTTCTCCTCTTTTTGGGGATTAACGTTGCCGCTGTTCATCTGTGTGAAGGGCAGGATTCACAGACAGCAGTGTTCTCAAGACCACTCTGTGGTTCCAAACTTTGCTAGGAGAGCTCCCAGAGCTCAGCAAATAGTCACACTCACAGTTAAGATGCATTAGAGCAAAATGGTTCAAAGCAAAGTCAGCAAAAGGAAAGGCACATAGGGCAAAATCTAGAGGACACCAGACACATACTTCGAAGAGTCCCCTCTGCAAGTGGAGTAAGACAGGATGCACTTAATTCCCCCAGGAATGAGCTGTGATAGCACATGGGACCCCTTCTGCCAGAGAAGCCTAGTAGAGACTCAGTGCCCAGAGCTTTATTGAGGGCTAGTCACGTAAGTGACTTCTGCCTGGGGTGTATCCACAGTCCAGATTTCCAGAAGTAAAGTTGGTGTTCAGCATATACCACATAATTTTAAGAAACAGTTTAGGTACCATAAGCCACTCTCCATTTAGGAGATGGTAGGAAATCTCCTGAAATCCATGGTTTCTGATGCTAGCTAAGGGCCAACCTTTTGAAATAGACCTTTTGAAATAGACTATACACAGGCCTGGTTAACTCTTTTCTATATACCAAGTTCATCTTAGAATAATAATCTTTCTTTCTTCACATGTGAGGAAGAAGGGATTACAATTAAATTAAAATGTCCTGATTTAGGACCCTAGCATATTTAATTAACTTTGGGGTTCTCAAAAATTAGGTGGCTAAGCATGATTTCTCATTGCAAGCTGGTGTTAAATCATGTGGCCTAAAAAGAAAACGATGCCGTAAATTGACTGCATCTCTGTGTAGTTGGACAGTGTGTCTAATTAAAGATCCCGTGTAAAAGCTAAGCTAATATAATTGAATTTGAATGTCTTAGTAAAAACAAGCAGTCAGCAAGTGCCAAGGAACTTCACTGTTCAGAATCGTATCATTGCTGTTGTTTTAAAATGTGTTTCTTTCTGAAACAGAAATCTGACAATTAAGTCCAGTTGACCCTCACACAGTGTGGGTTTGATCCAAGCTGGTGCACTTGTCTGAGGATTTCTTATAACCAAACATAGATGGAAAATACAGTATTTGAAGGATGCACAAATTGCATGTGGGGAGGGGCTGACTTTCCTCATATGCAGGTTCTGCTGAGACCACTGTAGGCCTTGAGAAGGCACAGATTTTCCATATGTGGGGTCCAGGAACCAATCCCCTGAGTATAATCAGGGAAAGCTGTATAAACAATATTAGGCTCACTATTTACACATTTATTCAATATCATGCGAGAAATAATTTACTTTTTTAGAGAAATGAAACAAGGATGACTTTTTTTGTATTTAAAAAAAGAAGCAGCTGATAGAAACAAGAGACTAGAATGGTCTGTCAACAAGAAATGAGGACTAAAGATGTATTCAGGGCATTCTTACTACCTGAGGGTGCAAAAATAATTTGTGAACTGAATATTGAGGGGTAGAAAGTTCATGAGCATAATTTTATGGAATGTCTAAGTTTTGGAAGGTAAAGTGAGTTGGTTCTGTCCTGTAGCCGTTTTAGTTAAATAAGAACCGCAGATTTCTTCACAGCTGTCAGAAAGGGCTAATAAGGAATAGACACTATTTCAGCTAGATTGTCTGCAGCTAAGTTCCTGCAATGGCATCAAGTGCCGTTGTCAACCTATTCTGAGATCTCAGTCATTGCAAATCTTTCATGCTAAAGGAGATTTTTCATGCCCCTTGGCCCCATTTATTTTCCTTTCTTTTATAGCATCATGGCTTTTTGCTATTTCTTTTAGTGTATCAGCTCATCAGATACTTGTTCTGGCAGCCAGTGGGTCTAGAGACTTGTTTCACTCGTTTAAGAAAGCAATAGTACAGCCCTGAAAGGAATTAGTTACCAAAAAGGAACTTGGGCCTGCAAAAATAAGTGTCACGAATGACAGTTGTTTTGCTCCTCAGGGAAGACCTGGGTCAAGAGACTGCGTCTGAGGGGACTTTTAGTTGTTAACACTTCCTATATTTCTTGGAGTTTTTCCCTAAGCAATGTAAAGGTGTCCAAATGTATAGTCTGTAACAATTTCCTGTGAGTATGCCTAAGTTTTAGGTTCTGTGTGTTGTGATTTGGCAACCTTTAGAAAGTTCAAAAGAACATAGCACAGAATTGTTAAGACCTAGGAAGCCAAGAGCCTTCAATTCATTCACCAGCCTGTGTCCCATATAGGACAGGGTGCGATCACTCAGCTTCATGGTTGTTGGCCCTCTCTAAAGTAGGAGGGACAGCTATTAATAGCTTGAAATGTTACGAACTTTGCAAAGAAGTAATTTGGAAGGTCATAGCTTTCCATAATTCTTTCTTAAACAATTTTCTATCGACTGGTTCTTATAAAATCTTTAGGATTCATCTTGATGAATTCTCACTCAAGATGAGTTTCGCTTCTTCTTGGACTTATTAAATGGGATTATATAGTATATAATTTTTGTATCTGGCTTACATCATGCACAGTGTTTTTT
This sequence comes from Loris lydekkerianus, assembly GCA_963574355.1. NCBI lineage: Eukaryota > Metazoa > Chordata > Mammalia > Primates > Lorisidae > Loris > Loris lydekkerianus. Next base: position 88,477 of record CAUYPK010001516.1, read on the forward strand.
GATATTTGTCTATGCCAGCATGGATCTTGGCCTTGAGTTCATTTTACTGTTGTGAGGTCTTCCATTGTATGACTACATCATAATTTATTTATCTATACTTTCTTATAAATAAACATTTGGGTTATTTCTGGTTTGGGACTGTTATAAATAAAGCTCTATGCACATTTTTATACTAGTCTTTTTGTGGAAAAAATGCACTCGTTTTTCTTAGGCATATTGTTTGGAGTAGCATTTCTGAGTCATTAAGTAGGCTGATGTTTACTTTTCACTGGTGCCCAAGAATTTTCCAAACTTTTTCACCTTCCTGCCAGCAATGTGTGGAAGTTATGGTTGCTGTACCTCTTCACCAACACTTGGTATTTTCGTTCTTTTTCATTTTGGACATTCTGGCGAATATATAGTAGTATCTTACTGTGTTTTAATTTACATTTCCTTGGTGAACAGTGGCATTTATATTTTAATAGGTTTAATGAACATTTCATTACCTTCTTTGTGTTATGCCCATTTAGATATATATACAGTTTTTAACATTAATTTCTAGGAGTTCTTTATATATTCTAGACATGAATCTTTTGTTAGATATATGTATTATAAGGTGAATATTTTCTCCCAGACAATAGCTTGAATTTATACTTCTTGTTTACTTTTAAATAGTGGTACTTTTTAAGAACTTCTATAATGTGTGTGTGAGTCAAGGGGAAACTGTCACTGTATAAGATCAGGAAAATGAAAGTAACAGAGATAAATGAAGCAATGAAATTAGGTGGGAAAAAGAAAAAAAGTGGGAGATGGTCAGATAAAAGGGGAAAAATAGGGAAAAGAAAATGGGTGAAGAGTCAAGGGTAGAGAAAAAAATTCAAGGGAAGAAGTAGACCTAGCTTCATAAGAGCAAAGCAGGTTAACAAAGATGACACTTACCCTGAAGGGCAATTTTATTTGGAGACAAGGACAGTTGATCCCTTGAATACTGGAAGGTGGTAAATGGGACTCTAGGTGCTAATAGGACAGGCAAGGAAAAGTTGAGAATTAAATGTGAACACAATCTTGGTGGCTGATAGCAGGTTGGTATAGGTGGTCTGAATTTGAGGCCTGCCTCAGCACTTCCTACCTCCATCACCTTGCACATTTATTTAACCACTCTAAGTTTCTAATTTTATAAGGGCAAAAATAGGAATATTGGGCACCTACTTCATGAGTTTTTTATAAAGATAAAATACTTAGCTCTGTTCGGGAGAATATTATAAATGTTTAATCAATAACAACCACTACTACTACATTTATATTGGGGAATATTGGAACACGTTGTGTTTGTTGATACTGATGTGAGTTTCCTTATAGCATCAGAGATCCTCCACTAGTAACTCTTGGAGTGGAGATGATGTTCTATCAGATTTTAGAATCAGCCAGAGATTTGTTTCTGACTGAGAAACTTAGTTATCATGGACTTGTCACATATGTGTTAAGAAGTCCCTATCTCACTTTTGGCATCTGTCCACAGACATGTCTTGCTTTCAAGTGCTGTTCAATTAAGTCTGGTGTGAGAATGAAGGTTCTCTTTACTTATGCTTCACTTCTTTAACAACCTTGCTCACTTCTAAATATTCTCCTGATCAGAATCCTCAGGAGGAATTAGAGGGTTTTTGAACCCAACTTGAGCTTCAGTGTATGTTCCCCAAGAGGTCCATGTACCCACAGATACTCTAAAGAGGGTTTAGCACACTGGTAGGAAGTTGTGGGAACAGAGGAAGGACAAGGGAGGTATCACAAATCTCTTCAGTTGTGTTTCACTGCTGTATTTGCTATAATAAAACAAGATCCAAGGAGCAAGTGGTCCCCGTGTGGCATGATGACACACCTCTGGATAGATGCATGTTCAGGGCTATGGGTGGGTGGAGAATATTATGAGCTCTGTCTCATCACTAGTGTCCTATTACCTGTCTGGAAATGTACACTGTGTATATCTGTATCACTATGTCCTGTTAAAAAAATGAACCAAATTCAAAAGAAGAAATGGTTACTTTGGGGGATAAAATTAACTACCCAACAGAGGGGGAAGAATTGCTTTAGTCGTATAAGTATCCATTTTACAAAAGTCTTCCAGAAGTCTTTTATTGAGTTGTGTGCCATTCACAGAAGGAATAGTCCCAGATGCCAGTTAGACCCTGGATTGTTTGATCAACCATTCATCATCTAGTGTTCTGGAGTACAAATGGTACATGAGCGTGAACATCAACAGAAAAGGCTATTTTCAGCATTTTGTTACTGAGTCAAAATCCAAATGTGAAATAAAAGGAAGAAAAACAGAAGCATTGTTAAATCAGACACATTCAATCTTTCAAATTTTATCTTTGAAACATCAGAAGAGGGCCTTTCTTATTTGAAACATTTTAGATATGAGGATTTATGAAGCGAGAGGGTTGTATTCCACAGTCAACCCATGAAGCCTGTACCATCACATTGGATATGTGTTCAAGTTTCAAGAGAATTATCTGGTATGTTCTTATTGAACATTATTGAGATAATCTACAACCTACTAGGAAAAGCTTTCTGAAATTTAAAATGAGAGACATAATTGTGAAAGTTTTTTGTCTTAGAAATATAGCATTCCTGAACTAGATATGGTTTTTAAAATAATCCCTGAAAAGAAATGGAGAAGAAATATTTCCAGTAATCTGAAGAGGTACTCTAAGTAAAAGAAACTGGATTCTTTTTGTCTTTGATTTACTTTAATGCGATTTATAGTCCTGGTGCTCATCTAAACTTCTCAGGATCTCCATAAAACATTGCAAACCTTTTATTTCTAAACCATTTCTCTGATTTAATTAAATCTAGTTTGATTTTTGCTTTAGAATTTGTGATTTTCAAGATTAAAATTAGACCTTGAGAGCGAGAGAGCACTTCCCCATATATATGTATCTTGATAAAGATCCTGCGACCGGAGTCAGTAGCAATTCTTGACTCTACCCTAAAATAAACAATGAAAAAGCACGGAATTTCCCCCACACATCATAGAATCTCCGAAGGTCTTAGGGTGTATCCGCCATGCCCTCAATTTACAAAATAATAAGATTGTTATCAAACTCTAATTTCTTTTGCAGACTATTGTAATGTTTTGGGTTTTTAAAAATTCTCTAGGTACTTTCTGGCATCCTCTTTAAGGATGCTCTGAATGGACGGATGCTACAGCACAATATTACACTCTGATCTCTGTCCCAGACAAGAAGCCCATACCCAGGAAGGGGCTGTTTGGGTATAAAATAAATACAAAGTGTCTATTTCACCAGGCTCCATGTTCTTAAAAACACTTAAGAGAGTCATAACTTGTGCATTCACCACATCAGAACACCTGGTCTCCAGTTTTAAACCTTTTTTGTACCAACTTGACTTGTTTTACTACTATGGATTGTCTGGGTAATCTTCTACTTTTTCAAGTGAGCTCAATGAAGCATTTATTTTGCTGTGAAAAGCAACAGGATTATGTTACGCTCAGGGCAGAAGAGAACAAAACCCTTTTCTTTATTTGCATCTCAGGCTCCTCAGGTTGTTTCTTTGCCAGCAACACCAACCTCCTTGATCATCCTTACATGATGCAGAACTGTTGACCACTGAGGTGTTTAGACTGACTAACTTGACAATTCTTTAAAAGCCATGTTTTTAAATATATTTTACAATATTCATTTTTATGAAAAAATGTAGGAACATTCTGATTTGTTTGTGTACATGTCTTTGCTGATTCAAACTTAACGTGGCCAGAGGGCATTTGAGAAGTCCCAATTTAAAAAAAAATATATATATATATATATATATATATATATATATATATATGCTAAGCTGAAATTCAGAAAAGGATGAAGTTAATCAAATTATTCCTCCCCCCACCCCCAACAAATGAGCACTACAAAAGAGCAAAGAGACTTCTTACAAATAAAACTGTATGTAGAAAAGGAACTGTAGGAAAAAGACGTGACTCTCCATATTAAACTTTTCTCTCCTAAAATTCCAAGTTTATTAGAATTTTTTCTGACAACATAGAATTTAGATGTTATTTATCATACATGTTTCACTTATTCATTTAGAATCTGCCTTGAAAGGAAGTAGATGAAGCCAAGCATTTTTTTATCTGGTCCAAACTTGAGGAATTCAAACAAAATATATGCCATTTAATTAAGATGTTTGAGGTCGTTTATTCAACATATCTAGATAATGAAGTGACTTTATTTAATGGATTAGCTTCATTTATACTGAAGTTCGTGGCTCTGAACCTGGGAAAGGTGAATTCTTTACCCACATTTCCAGATAGGCTTTGACTTTTTTTTTTCTCCAACATCATTTAATTTAGGTTAACTTTATTTCTTGAAGCCTCATACTAGACATACCTTAGAGATACTGGAGGGTTGTTTCCAGATTACTGCAATAAAACAAATATCTCAATAAAGCTATTCACATGAAGTGTTTGTTTTCCCGGTACATAGAAAGGTTATTTATACTATACTACAGTCTATTAGATGTGCATTGTATCTAAGAAAACAATGTACCTCCCTTAAAAATACTACATTGCTAAAAAATACTAACAATCATCTGAGCCTTCACAAGTCATAATCTTTTTGCTAGTGGAGAGTCTTGCCTCAATGTCGATGACTGCTGATTGATCAGGATGGTGGTCGCAATTTCTTAAAATAAAACAATGAAATTTGCTGCATTGATTGTCTCTTGCTTACCTAAAGATTTATTTCTCCATGGCATCTAATGCTATTTGATAGCATTTTACTCAAAGCAGAATTTCTTTCAAAATGGAGTCAACTAAATATATGTACTATTCTAAATATACCAAATGCTATACCAACTAAATATATGTACTATTCTAAATACTTTGATGTTTTAATAATGTTCTCAGCCTCTTCAACAGGAATAAATTTCATGTCAAGAATTTATTTTTTGTTCATTCATAAGAAGCAATTCCTCGTACATTCAAGTTTTATCATGAGATTGCAGCAATTCAGTCATATCTTTGTGTTTTACTTATAATTCTACTTCTCATGCTATTTTCACCACATCTGTACTTATTTCCTCCAGTGAAATCCTGAGTGCCTCAAAGTCATTCATGAGTGTTAGAATCTACTTCTTCCAAAGTCCTGTTAATGTTAATTGTGACCTCCTCCATGAGTCAAAAATGTTCTGTAGGTAGCTAGAATGGTCCTTTCCAGCAAGTTTTCAATTTACTTTGTCCAAATCTATTAGAGAAATCACAATCTATGGTAGTAATAGCCTTATGAAATGTATTTCTGAAATAATAAGACTTGAAAGTCAAAGTGACTCCTGGATTCATGGATTTAAGAATGGATGTTGTACTAGCATGAAAGCAACACTAATCTCCTTGTGCACCTCCATTGAAGTTCTTGATGACCATGTGCGTTGTTAATGAGAAGTAATATTTTGAAAGGATTACTTTTTTAAGAGCAGTAGGTCTCAACAGTGGCTTGAAAATATTTAGTAAATCATGCTGTCAATAGATATGCTGTTATCCAGGCCTTGTCTTTCCAGTTATAGAGCATAAGCGTATTATGCATATTATACCCATAATTCTTAAGGGTCCTAAAATTTTTAGACTAGTAAATGAGGATTGGCTTCAACTTAAAGCCACCAGCTGCATTACCTCTTAACAAAAGAGTCAGCTTGTCCTTTGAAGCTTTGAAGCCAGGCATTGACTTTTCATCTGTAACTATGAAAGTCACACATAGTATCCTCTTACAATGTAAGGATGTTACATCTACATTGAAAATCTCTTGTTAGCATAGCCACCTTCTTCAGTGGTGTTAGCTAGATCTGGATAACTTGCTGCAGCTTCTACATCAGTATTTGCTGCTTCATCTTATACTTTTATGTTATGATCTTTCCTTAAACCTGATGAACCAACCTCTGCTAGCTTCAAACTTTTCTTCTGCAGCTTCCTCACATCTCTTAGAATTCACAGAATTAAAGAGCGTTAGATCCTTGTTCTGGATTAGGCTTTAGCTTAAAAGAATGTTTTGGGTGGTTTGAATCTTCTACCCAAATCACTAAAACTTTCTCCATATTAGCAATAAACCCGTTTGATTTTTTTATCATTTATGTGTTCTCTGGAGTAGCTTTTTTTTTTTTTTTTTTTTTTTTGAGATAACGTCTCACTTTGTTACTCTTGGTAGAATGCTGTAGTGTCATAGCTCACAGCAACCTCAAACTCTTGGGCTCAAATGATTTTCTTGCCTTAGGCTCCTGAGTAGCTGGGATTACAGGCACCTCCCACAATGCCTAGCTATTTTTAGAGTTGGGGTCTCACTCTGGTTCAGTCTAGCCTTGAATTGCTGAGCTCAAGCAATCTAGCCTGCCTCAGCCTCTCTGAGTGCTAGGATTATAGGTGTGAGCCACCTGAAGTAGCACTTTTAATTTCCTTCAAGAACATTTCCTTTACATTCATAACTTGGCTAAGATTTGGTGCACAAGGCCGAGCTTTCACCCTATCTCAGTTTTTGGCATGTCTTCTTCACTTAGCTTTATCTTCTCTAGCTCTTGATTCTGATGTGTGATTTTTCCTTTACTTGAAAACTTAAAAGACATTGTAGGGTCTAATTGGCCTAATTTTAATAATGTTATGTCTCAGGATATAAGAAGACCTGAGGAGAAGGAGATTAATGGGGGAACTTCTGGTTGGTGGCAGCAGAACACACACATTTATTTAATAAGTTTGCCATCTTATACAGTCACTATTTAGGGTGGCCGAAGCAGTGCCAACAGTAGTATCAAAGATCACTGGTCACACATCACCATAACAGACATAATAAAAATTAAAAAGCTTGAATCATTATGAGAATTACCAAAATGTGACATAGAAATACAAAGTGAGACCATGCTGTTGGAAAAATGGCATCAATAGACTTGTTAGATGCAGGGTTGCTACAAATCTTCAACTTGTAAAAAGCACAGTATCTGTGAAGTGCAATAAACCAAAGTACCATAAAATTGATATACCTATGTTTATGTCCATTTAAATTTGAAAATCAAATTTAAAGCAAAAGAATACATGAAGGGATGCTGGTAGACACATTTATCCCTTAGCCTATATATTAGTCACATATTAATGTATTCCCTTACATTCATTCAACAAATGTGTATCTTATTTGCTATATACTGAGGTATACATGGATGACAGTAGGATCAATGTGACAAACATAGCCTCTTTATTCAGGGTATTCAAGTAGTGCACATACAGGAAAACAGGTGATTTACATTATGTATGTTTGTTATACACAATTTAAAACTATGACTGGGGACATACAGGGTAATAGGAGACAAACCAACCTAGGCTTGTGAGGAACTGACAGCTAAGCTGAAACCAAAAGAAGATGGTACCAGGCAGACAGAACAGCAGGACCAAAGTCCATCATCAAGATAAAGCAGAGTGACCGTATTCAGATGTTAAAAACTGTTAAAGCACAGCTAGACCAGGACATTAACTGAAGGAACAGTTGATAAAAGTTGCTGTTATAAAATTTTTCATATAACAATAGAGGAGGTTTTATAATATTTCTTAGTAGTGTAAATCAGCCAAGATATAAGCAGTGAGAAAGCAAACACTTGGATTAATCCAAAATTGGAAAGTAGGTGCAATGCAAGAAAAATAGGACAAGAGTCTGTGTACGTTTGCAAAAGAGCGAAAGAAGTGATGGATCGTGGCAACTAAGCAGAATATGGAAATGAGTGAATATAAGAAGATACTGATGATGTAGAAAGTGTTCAGTGTCTCTAGAGATTTCTATGACATCAAACAAGTGAAATTAGAATAACTGAGCAAGGTAAAAAGATAGGATATTATATTTGGAGGATAGGTGGTTTGAACCTTAAGATGTAAATGCTAGAGGTAATTTAAGGTATGTTCAAGATGTAGAAGGATGCCAGGGAACAGGGTGATTGCTAATGAAAGGAAATACCAGAAGAATTGAGAAATTTGGGCATGACATGACTCTTCTATGTCAACATGGAAGTCATCCAGGGTAGCAGCAGGGGTTAAGATGTCAAGGTGATGAAAAAGTGAGCAATTTTCAATGAATGAGATGTGACCAGGAAGATTGGAAGAAATCAGTGGTGAGGAAGTGGAGTTGATTGGCATAGGTGTCAAAAGAGCTGTCTTAAAGAGGATGAGAGTTGATGTGAATCGCCAGGGGAACACTTACCCGTCTTAGGACCCAGAGAGAGAGAGAGAGAGAGAGAGAGAGAGAGAATTGGGAAGTAGAGAAGCCTCACCTGAATGCATTGTAGGAAAGTGGCATCCTCAGTAAAGAGGCACGTTTGAAAGATTTCAGACGTGGGGCAACTCCTCTGTGGCCAGGCTGAAGGAGAAAAGGTCCAAATGATCTTCTAACTGAATAATTTGGGACTAACAAGAGTCAGAGTGTAGACAGGAGAGAGAAATCAGAGCACAACATGAGGATGATAATAGAAAGGTCACAGAGAAGAGGAAAATATTCTATCTCAGCTAGTTCTCTGAGATATGATTATAAAAGCAGATTTCAAAAACATTTTCAAGAATTACTCCAGCTGTCCAGCTCTGACTGATGGGTGTTCATGCAGGGAGGGAGAAGTTGAACACAGTAGTAAGTCTTTTGAAAGGCCACGGCGCTAGTCCTATTCCAAATAAGTAGGGCCGCAATGGCATTCTCTGGGCTTGTACCTTTCCCATCTGTCAAATTACTCAGTTATTTCCTAGATTTATTACAAGTCATAGAATATGAAGCAGGATCTGATTTTTTTAATGTGTAGTACAATTTTCAAAATAAAAAATTAAATAATTTTTATATGTAGCTCTATTTATTTTTCTTGTTAAAATAACAACCTAGGTATTTTGAATTAGCATTTGAGGTGGGTTTTTGGAGAATTTCCTTTCTTAGAAATAATCATTGAATTAAATACTATTACTTTCTTAAATATTCTCAAATATTATTTCTAAGATTCGAGCATTATTCCAGTTCATCATGCTGCCAATTTTAGCAGTAAAATAAAGGATGAAATTGAATTCCATGTAGACAAATTGTATTTATGGAAAAGATTCTTTGATGGATTGGGTTGCTATTGTGACCTTAGTGAAGCAACAGAAAGAAACATGCATTTTGTTTTGCTCTTGGAGGTAATATATTATCTGTAGACTTTATCTTATAGCAACCTATGATCATGTTAATTTTTACTTAAGGTATGGTTGAGACCTGGGATTAAGAACCTTGATATAATACTTATGCAAATGCAATTTTTATTCTGGTCTCTTCTGTGACCTTGTCAGGGTTATTTTTTGTTTGTTTGTTTGCTATTGTTCATTTGTTTTAATTCACTCCATCGGAAGTGGTATTTATGACTAGGATCTGGCAACTGTAGAGTGTATCATCTTTGCACAATGTCTTAGAAAAGGGTGTTAATTGCACTCCACAGAGATCCAAGCAAAGGGCTTCATTTACTCACTATTAAGTAGTAATTAATTGATCAATACTCATGTGCATATACAAAAGTAAAAATCATGGAAATCAAGAGGGGGGAGGAGAAAGGGGGAGAAAGATAAAATCCCACCTAATGGGTACCGTGTACACTATCTGGGTGGTGGGCACTTTGACTCAAACTGTACAAAAGCAATTCATGTAGCCAGAACATTTGAACCCCAGTAATATTATGAAACATTAAAAAAGGAAATGTAAAAGTTAATTGGTTTTCAGAGGGTTACTGCAACATATAAAAACAAGAACTCACATCTTCTCATTTTGGCTTATAACTTCAGGTATGTTCTGTGCGGTATCTACTGCAAAAACTGCAGTGTAGGCTATTAACTTTGTGTTTATTAAGTGTTTGTATAAAACTCCTATGTCAAAGTATCTTTTGCAGTTGGCAAAACAGAGTGGATGATAGTGCAAACTCACATTCCTGGATCATTATATAGTCATTAAGATGATCATTATGATAACTACCTGGCAACGGGGAAGTGTTTTGAAAGTTTTTGGGAGAAAAGCAAATTACACAAGTCCTTTCGATTAAAGTTATAGCACTGCAAAATATATAACTGAAGATGTTTAAGAACTGAAAAGCAAGGCAAAATAATTTGATGTTTTGGAATAACTGTATTGTGGTTATTTTTTTCTCTCTTATGTGTTTAGCCATTGATGGAATTACATTAAAATCACGTTCATTATTTACTTGTAGTTTTAGTTATACAAATTCATCTATTGAATTTCAGTATGTAATAGACACTGTTCAAGGTACTGGGAATATATTATGAACAGATAAAAATAAAATTTATGATCTTTTATTTCTTAAATTCAATCTAATGGGAAGTGTTGAGCAGAGATACCTGGAGCTTTCAGAATTCTCCAGATCATTTTGTGTCACCCAGACCTCTGTGGGCACCTGACTCCCTAAAAAAGATTACCAGCAGAAGCTATTGATCAAGAAAAAAGTCTGAGTCTCGATGAAATAAGAGAGAAAAACACCCTTCAACTTAGTTGTATATCAGAAAAGGGTAGTAAAGAAAGGATATATGTAGAGTTTTAGATCCAGGGTTAGGAGCCTGCTCTTGCTCAGTAGAAAAGTGGTTGTGATTAAGCAGAATGTAGGACCTCACAGTTTTAGATTAGTGGGGTCTTGAAATGAAGTGAGGCTCTTAACGTGAGCCTTGACGAGGAAACTGTCAGTCTTGATAAATAAGATGGTTCAATTGGTTTACAGCCATATTTTCCAGGAGCAAGAATTTCCTGGAGTAAATATCTATGTTATTTTTGCCTAGTCCCCAGATTGCTCTGCTTTAAAACAGACACTTAAGCTTTGACTCAAAACTGTTAGGCACTGAGCATTTCTGTTTCAGTTCTAACCTTCTTTGTGAATGAGCCTAGGTCTGATGCACATTTAACCAACACAGCAGCTGCTATTCCTCTCTCTTTTTTTGTAGTTTTTAATGTTATATTGTTATCTCTGTTGCTTGGAAATGTAGGAAACGCAGCCCTTAGACTAGTCAGAGAGAGGCAGGTCAAGGGAGATGAAGTCTGGGGCAGACAACTAGTTTCACTGGGTAGTATCTGACACTTTTCTGTTTTGGAGGAATCTCAGGATAGGTAGCAGAGAGGGCCCAGTCTTCCACCAGAGAAGCTGCAGGGGGCAGGAGTTCTCTGTGCACACCCTCCTAGCAGTTAGGGTGAGGGGTCTGTAACCTCAGTGTGGTCAATCTGATGTTCCCAGTGATGACTTTGAATCTTGGGAGGCTCAGACCCACAGTATTGCATGTGGCACTATTGAATAAAAAGGCCAGTGGCATAGTGGTTGTGGCTGGAAACTGGCTGTTTCCAGTAGTGGTGTATGTCCAGCTGGTGAGTGGGCAGGGTCCAGCAGACATATCCAGCCTCCTGGCTGCTCATTTTCTTCCCTGGATCTGCTCATGTCTGCCTCTTCAAGCTCCCTATCCATTCTGAGTTCTATCTTACCTTCTTTTTGATAAATTCCTTTCCGTCCTTATATTAATCAGTATCAATTTCTCTTGTTTGCAGCCCAGAACCCTGACATACACACCCTTTATCACTCTAGAATCCAAAGGACAGGAAGAACTTTCCTAGAACTTGTGGTAAAATCAATGGGAAAAGTTAGTAAGGAGAAACCAAAGGGGAAAAATGAGTTTTATTTAAATGCTTTATTTTTTACATAAAAGGGTAATAAAAAGGAGGGTACAAGGAGAAGAGTCTCTTGAGATATCCCTGGCAAAGTTTGTAAAGCAGTTGGTAAGGAGATAAGGATAGGGCTTCTTGGTAATTATTCCTTTTTTTTTTTTTTATTAAGTCTTTTGTACATAGATCATAAATACATTTATGCCCATTTCAGTGTGTTGATTATTTGTACAAATTGGAGTGCTTACATCATACTAATCAGCATAGGTTTCATCTCATTTACCCAATTATAGCATTAGTAGGGGGACCACAACTATGGAACACATTGCAAGTACAAGTTGGTTTTATCATGTGTAGAACACAAATGTCCTAATGCAATAATTATTCCCTTTTGACTGTTAAGGCTGGTCTGCTTACAATGGACTCCTAGTGAGAGTGGTTTGCACTTCAATTAATTAAGTGCATAAAATTGCAAAATGCATGTCTTTTCCCTCTGGAGAATATTCTTCCTCTATAAGTACTACTTTATTTTAATTTCCTTCCCTCACTCTTCCCCTCTGTGTATGTGTATATATGTTTCTCTCTCTCTCTCTCTCTCTCTCTCTCTCTCTCTCTCTCTCTCTCTGATCTATCTATCTTAAAAGAAGTTGACCCTGAGGGAAAATTAACTGTGCTATTAGTCCACTGAGAAAGGCTTCTCTTGGAATACTGGAACACATCTTTCTCTAACTCTTCCTTATGCCCAGTGCTAAATTTATCAGAATTGTTCCTTACATATTTTGAAGACAATTATAAAGAAGATGAAAAGCTGCCCATTATACTTTTGTTATAGGCATCCTTCTTTTTTAGAAGTCCTTTCTCTTGGCCGCCGCTGGCGCTAGCACCTCAGAGGAGGGCGGCCAGAGCGAGCAGAGTGCAGAGCTGGGAACAGCACTGGGGGTTGGGAGACGAACCCGGCCGATGCAAGGACCACCCCTGGGTCCTCTGCCCTCACGCCCTGCTAGGGCCAGATAGGAAAGAGCTGTGCTGGGACCCAAGATTGGCACCCTCCTAACCCCAGTAAGAGCTGTGCAGAATCCCAATATCCACCCGCCAGGCCTCCACACGCCCTGACCAAGAACTCTGGGAGCCATGCAACCCAAAGTACTCCCTCCTGCACCCTCCCTGCCTCTATACTGCCAGCTCATCTGGCCAGGGACTCTGGTAGCTGAGTGCCCTACGGAGCCCTCCCTGTCTCTGCCTGGAGCCCTTCTGGCCAGAGACTGGTGGAGCCTTGGGGCCTCTGTATCAAAGTCACTTGGTGCCAGGCACTCCCAGAACCATGTACACCCCAACCCACCCTGTTGCTAGATCTGGGGATTTCACACTGTAGAGATGCTCCCACAACCAGAACTCCCTGGCTGGGGCAGCCCCAGAAGAGCTACACAGGGTAACTCCCTACAAAGATCCAGCAACAATAGAGTGATGCCCCTGGGTTTAACCTCAGAGAGACACCACCCCAACTCTGAGGATGGCCAGAGGCAACAGTGAAAAACAATCAGGAGAGGAAATCAAAGGAAATACTCCGGCAATATGAATAATCAGAGTAGATCAACTCCCCCAAGGATCAATGGGGCAGGCACAGCACAAGATCCCATGCACAAACAAATTGCTGAGATGTCAGAAATTGAATTCAGAATCTGGATAGCAAATAAGATTGAATTAGAATTCCAAGCAGTAACCCAAAAGATGTCTCAAGAATTCAATGAATTCAAAGACCAAAAGACCAAAGATTTTTGATACATTGAAGCAAGAAGTTACAGCCCTCAAAGACCTGAAAACACAGTAGAATCCCTCAGTAACAGAATGGAGCAAGCAGAAGAAAAGATTTCTGGCATAGAAGACAAAGCTTTCGAACACTCCCAAACTCTCAAAGAGGAAGAGAAATGGAGAGCAAAAACAGATCACTGTCTCAGAGAGCTCTGGGATAATTTGAAGAAAACCAATATTCATCTAATAGAGATCACTGAAAGTGATGAAGTGGCTTCACAAGGCAAAGAGTCTCTTCTCCATGAGATAATGAATGAGAACTTTCCAGACATACCAAGAGATTCTGAAATTCAGATAGCAGACAGTTTCAGAACTCCAGCATGACTCAACCCAAATAAGACATCTACCAGACACATCATAATCAATTTCACTAAAGTTAATATAAAGGAGAAAATTCTGAAAGCAGCCAGACAAAAGAAAACCATCACCTATAAAAGGAAGAATATTAGAGTAATTACAGATCTCTCTGCTGAAACCTTTCAAGCTAGAAGAGGATGGTCATCAACTTTTAATCTCCTAAAACAAAATAACTTTCAACCCAGGATACTGTTCCTAGCTAAACTGAGTTTCATTTATGATGGAGAAATTAAATACTTTAATGACATTCACATGTTGAAAAAATTTGCCACAACTAAATGAGCTATCCAGGATATTCTCAGACCTATCCTCCATAAAGACCAACATAATCCTCCACCACAAAAGTAAACCCACCCAGAAAATTGTAATCAAATTCCAACTTCCACAGTTGCAAAAGGATTAAAAATGTCCACCAGACTCTCAAAAGGCTTATCAATATTCTCAATTAATGTGAATGGTTTAAATT
>CAUYPK010001517.1:0-18355 GCA_963574355.1 Loris lydekkerianus
CAACCTAAGACAGGGGCTATGTTTTTCCGCCATACAAAAAACAAAAGAGGGAATTGTTGGGCCCTGCCATGTGCCTGAGGCCTAGTGCAACTTCCCAAGCCTGACTAGAAGTAGATCCATCGAGCTACTTCCGCGTAGCAACGACTTAGCAAGGCCCGGCCTGAAACTGCCTCTACCTAGATACAGCCAATGTGGTACCATGCCACTGGCCCGACCCTGTCACGCACCTCTTTCTCCGCCTTCTTTCCCCGCCCCTTCTCCACAATAAATAAATAAATAAATAAATATTTAATGTTACACACACACACAAAAAAAGAAAACACATTTTTCTCAAGTGCATGTGAAATATGCAGGACAGATGATATATTACATCACCCAACAAGTCTCAGTACATTTTTAAAAGATTGAAATCATACTTAGTGTCTTCCCTGACCATAGTGGAATAAAGCTAGAAATCACTAACAGAAGGAAATCTGGAATTCACAAATATGCGAAATTAAACACTTTTAATCAAATCTTGTATTTATGTGATTCTCTTACTTCAGCCTCCTGACTAGCTGGGACTACAGGCATCTGCCATAACACCCGACTATTTTTTGTTGCAGTTTAGCCAGGGCTGGGTTTGAACCTGCCACTCTCAGTATATGGGGCCGGCGCCCTACTCACTGAGCCACAGGCACCACCCCAAACATTTTTTTTTTTTTTAACAAAAATCCTCCACAAACTCTTAAAGAAATAGAAGAGGAGAATGTCTCAAAGATATCGAGACTAATATCCCTTATGATTATGGATGCAAATAATCCTCAATGAAATACCAGAAAATTGAATATAGAAGCATATTAAAAGGATTATATACCAGAACCAAAAAACTTATCCAGGAATGCAAGGATTGGCTCAACATGTAAAAATCAATCAATGTAATATACCATATTAACATTATAGAATAAAGGGAGGGGAAAATCACAAGGTCATCTGAATTGATGTAGACAAAACATTTGACAAATTTCAACATTCTCTTTTTTTTTTTGTAGAGACAGAGTCTCACTTTACCACCCTTGGTAGAGTGCCATGATGTCACAGGACTCACAGCAACCTCCAGCTCTTGAGCTTATGCTCTTCTCTTGCCTCAACCTCCCAAGCAGCTGGGACTACAGGCGCCCGCCACAACACCCAGCTATGTTTTGGTTGCAGTTTGGCCGGGGCTGGGTTTGAACCCACCACCCTCAGTGTATGGGGCCGGTGCCCTACATGATAAAAACACCTAACCAACCTAGGAATAGATGGGAATTGCCTCAACTAGACAAAGGGTATCTATGAAAATTACACAAATAGGATTATATTTACTGGTGAAAGACTGAATGGCTTCCCCTGTAATAACAGGAACAAGACCAGAATGGCTGTTCTTGCCAAATAAAAACTTACAGATTGGAAAGCACAAAATAACTATCTAGATTCAAAAATTACATAATCTTATAAAGAATCCATTAAAAAGCTATTAGAACTAATAAATGAACTCTACAAAATTAAAGAATACCAGATCATCATACTAAAACCAATTGTATTTCTATATACTAGCAATGATAATCTAAAACAAAAATTAAAAAATAATTTCATTTATATTTGCATCAAAAAGAATAAAATAGGAATAAATGTAACCAAAGAATTAAAAACTACAATGTATTACTGAAAGAAATCAAAGACCACACAAAAAAAATAGAAAGACATCCCATGTTCGGACGCTACCTGTGGCTCAGTGGGTAGAGTGCCTGCCCCATATACCAAGGGGAGAGGTTCGAACCTGGCCCCAGCCAAACTACAACAAAAAATAGCCAGGCATTGTGGTGGGCACCTGTAGTCCCAGCTACTCAAGAGGCTGAGGCAAGAGAATTGCCTAAACCCAGGAGTTGGAGGTTGCTGTGAACTGTGACGCTGCAGCACTCTAACAAGGGTGATAAAGTGAGACTCTGGCTCTAAAAAAAAAGACATCCATGTTCATGGAAAGTAAGACTTAATATTGATGGCAACATTCCCCAAATTGATCTATAGATTGATTCAAAGCAATTTCTTCTCAAAACCCAACTGTTTTTGTTTTTTTTTTTAAGAAATGGACATGCGTGGCTTGGCGCCTGAGGCTCAAGCGGCTAAGGCGCCAGCCACATACACCTGAGCTGATGGGTTTGAATCCAGCCTGGGCCCGCCAAACAACAATGACGGCTGCAACCAAAAAATAGCCAGGCATTGTGGCAGGTGCCTGTAGTCCCAGCTACCTGGCAGGCTGAGGCAGAAGAATCACTTGAGCCCAGGAGTTGGAGGTTGCTATGAGCTGTGATGCCACGGCACTCTATGCATGGTGACAGCTTGAGGCTCTGTCTCAAAAAAAGAAAAAAAGAAATGGACATGCTTATCCTAAAAGTCATATGAAACTACAGTAAACCCCATATACTCAAAGCAATCTTGAGAAGAATATGGTCGAAGGACTCATACTTCTCATTTTAAAAATATTATCATAAAGAGACATTATAGATCAAAAGATAGAATTAATTGGAAGTCCAGAAATAAAGCCATACATTTATAGTCAACTGATATCCAAGATGGTGCCAATACCATTCATTGGAGTAAGTTCTTTTTCAAAAAATCATCTTTTTAATAAATGGCACTGGGACAACTGGATATCTACTACCAAAAGGATGAATTTGTACCCTCTGTGTCACACTATATATAAATTAATTTAAAATAGATCAAAGACCTAAATGTAAGAGATAAAATAATAAATCTTAGATGAAAACATAGGTTTAATTATTCATTAACTTAAATTAGGTAATGATGTCTTCAATATGACACCAAAAGTACAAACAACAAAATTTTAAAAGTTAAAGGATTCCATTAATATTTAAAACTTTTGTGTATCAAAGGACACCATTAAGAAAGTAAAAAGACAACCCACAGAATGGGAGAAAATATTTGGAAACCATGCATCTGATAAGGGTATGCAATAAAAAAATACATATATAAGAGTTCTCATAACAACAAAAAAGACAACCCAATTAATAAACATTTCTCTAAAGAAGACATATAGGCAACTAATAACCACATGAAAATATCCTCATCCTCCTTAGTCATTAGGGAAATGTAAATCAAAGCCACAATAACTATTAGGATGACTACAATAACTAAAAAACAAAAAACAAAACAATAAGTAAGTGTTGGCTAGGATATTGAGAAATAGAAACCTCTGTATCCTTCTAATGGGATGGTGAAATAATGCGGAAAATATTTTCCACTGTGGAAAATAGTTTGGCAGTTCCTCAAAGTTTAAATAGAGAATTCCATATGACCCAGCATTTCCACTCCTAGGTATATACCCAAGAGCCACTGAAAACATATGTTCATATAAAAACGTGCCCACAAATATTCACAACAGACAAAAAGTGAAAACAACCCAATTGTCAATCAGCTGATGAATGGATAAGCAAAATGTAGTCAATCCATATAGTGAAATATTATTCAGCCATAAAAAGGAGTGAAGTATTGATACCTATTACAACATGGATTAACTTTGAAAACATTGTGCCGAAGAAAGAAGCTAGATGCAAAAGGCCACATATTATATGATTTCATTTGTAAGAAATGTCCAGAACAGGCAAATTCATGGAGACAGAAAACAGATTAGTAATTGCAGGGTTAGGGTTAGAATAATGGAGAGTGACTGCTTACTGGTTAATAGATTGCTTTTTTTAAAATGTTCTACAGTTAAACGGTGGTGGTGGTTGTACAACATTAGGAATGTACTAAAAGCCACTGACTTATACATGGTAAATTGAGGGAATTTTACCTCAGTTTAAACAATAGAAAGCTTTATATTATAATGGCATGAGAAGATCTCCAAGATATGTTGAATGAAAAAAGCAAGGTAAAGTATACTCCCCCTTAAAAAGAGAGGTGGGAGGATGGGTAGAGGAAGAATATACTTATAAGCATTTTAATCTAACGTATGTTTGCCAAAATATACAAGGAATTGTTACCAGTGGATTGCCTCTGGGGAAGAGAACTTGAAGACAAGGTCCAGGTGTAAAGAGAATTCCTTTTCAAATAAGCCATCCTGTACAGTTTAAATGTTAGACTGTGCACACATCACCTTTCCCCAAAACACCAAACTGACCTTTTTAAAGAGTAAATATTTAAATAAAGGGGTAGTTGTATCATGAAAATATGTGCTCACGGGAAGGTTGTTGACTGATGCTAGTGGGGAAAAACTGGGAATAAGATTCTAGATGTGTTTATCTAACAGTGACAGATATTGGAATAATTTTTAAGACTATAATTAGGCCTTTCCCAAATACAAGATTATATAAACACTGTGATGCTTCAGAACAGAAACTAGAAGGTTGTATGAATGGTGTGACAAGAGGACTGCCAAACTAAAACACTACCATGCAAACAATCCTCAGGATCCGTGACTCTCCAGGAGCAGGAAAACCTGGGCAGTTGCCTCTTCCTCTTTCCACATCAGACCTCTCCTGAGGCCTTTAAGCACTGACAAATGAGGAAGCTCTCCACACTGAAAGGTGCCTTAAAATAGCACTTTTTTGATTCAAGGAGAGAGAGATTTATAAAGTACCCATGAATATACTCCAACACCCCATTTTCAACCCTTCCTTTTGACTCTCAAGATCTTCCAACTGTATCACTGTCCCTAAAAATTAAATGTGCCGGTTTAACTCATGGCTTTCAAGTTCCCTAGTACATTTACAGATGTCAGACAAAAAGACAGAAGACCTACCATTACCTATTACTACCTACAATCTCTAGTACAACTCAAACACACCCACACTTCCTCAGATTTGAGATTTTTCCTACTTCTGTTAGATTACCACCAAATCTTCTCTATCTTTAAATTGGTTACAGAAGCTGCTAGTAATTTTGTCTACAATGGTAAGATCCTGGGAGTGAAAGCCAGTCCTTCCTGCCCTGTCTTCTTTATTTCTAAAGCTGAAAAGAATAACAAACCTGGAAGCCTCACTTAGCAGCAGCTTTTGCAATCTGTGACTTAATTTAAGGAAGTATTCTATGAAATCTCTGAAGAGAATCTAAATTTAGATGAAAGTCTTTCACCATCAATGCCAGGCTCTCAGCTAGGGAACTCACATGCAAAGCAGTGTAGTGGGGAGGAATTAAAAACAACTTTAAAAAAACATATAAATGTGTTATTATCAATTGAAGGAAGTGAAGCTGGCACTACTCAACCTCAAAAGATAATTCTTCGGGCATCACCAACATCCTAATTCTTGATAAAATGATTGTATACAAAAACTTTTAGGAAAGAAATAGTGTATAAGGAAGAAAGATTTTCCTTATAAGATTTCTATTAAGAGAGCAATAAACTACTACTATGTATATTAAGATGGCTGTAAGGATAAAATCAGGCATCAGTACTGCAATCAACATATTGTTGAAAACAGAGTTCTCTAACATTGAGTCAGAGGGGAGGGAAAAACCATCTACTTACTTACTGGTACTATTTCCTCAACACTCTGCTTTTCTCAAATGTGTCAATTTAGACCTTGAATTCTGAAATGATAAGAGTCAAAGAAAAACTGGTATGACTCAAGATTGATAATTAACAGAGTGATAATGCTATTTTCTATGCATTTTTAATTAAACCTTGATGATTACAGCTGATCTACTGAAAAGCTAATCTTGCCCAATGTTCCATTCCCAAAATAAAATTAAAATATTACATATAATTTTAAATTAACATTTAGCAGACCAATCCTATTTCTACTCCAAAATGACTTATATGTAGCAAGCCATATATGTAGATAGATTTCAGCAGATAACTGTGTAAAAGATAAAAGATTTCAGCAGATAACTGTGTAAAAGATAAAAAGAAGAGAGTGATATTTTTTAAAGTGTTCTTTACGACTTGCATCCTCCTCTTTCCCCACCACCAATCAGCTGGGAAACACTCCCAGAATCTTCTGAAGCTTAGTTTGGAAGTAAAGCTCAGCCTTGATAAACACCAAGCCCAGGAAATGCCTTGGATGGTAGACCACTTAGAATACTTAGTTTGAAAAGAGACCTCTTGGGAAAGGACAAACTCAGTTTGATAGGCAATTTGGTGGTTTTATATTTTCACTAAAACCTCCTGGAACATTGCTGAGAGATAAAATCATAGCAGCTGGAAACTATACAAATGGTAGAGAAAAGCACCACACCCAAGGACAAGGTCCTCAAACTTCAGGGGGAAACTCTTGTTTCAAGGAGCTCAAACAGGACTCTGTAGGAATCAAGGAGTGGAGGTAGGGATGGTCCCCACTCCTGGTGCCACTGTGCATGTCACCTTCATTGTGCCACTTCATTAGTTACTTAATGTTGTTAGCAAATGACACTGGAAACAAGGAAATTAACTAGAACCACCCGTCTCTAGTATTTTTGAAATGTTAGTATCCTTGACTCTGCACTACTAAAAAGCTCACTCAATTGCACCGACATCAACATACCTCAGAGCATTTTTATATTTATATAATCATAATTTCACATCATTTCCTTTGTGTCTTTTGGACAACCACTTACGTTATACTTGAGAATTGCTCAAAATGTCTCTACGATACAATAATTTTCTATACTAGCAAATTCTCTCTTCAACTTTGTTCACAAGTTCAAAGGCCAATTGAGCAGAACTGCAAGGCTCACACCTATAATCCTAGCACTCTGGGAGGCTGAAGTAGGAGAATCACTTGAGCTCAAGAGTTTGAGACCAGCCTGAGCAAAAGCGAGGCCCTGTATCTACTAAAAATAGACAAATTAGTCAGGCATTGTGGTGGGTGCCTGTAGTCCCTGCTACTTAGGAGGCTGAGGCAGGAGGATTGCTTGAACCCAGGAGTTTGAGGTTCCTGTGAGCTAGGGCTGACACCAGGGCACCCTAACCCAGGTGACAGAATGTGACTCTGTCTCCTCAGAGAGGACAGTGGAAAGACCTGACGACCAAGCACAGGGCTAGCCTCAACAAGAATTTTTAGACTTAGGGAAGTCACTAAAACTTTACTTGCCTTTTGACAGAACTGCAATTACAGAGCAACATTTCAAATGTGTATATATGCAATAATAATAAAGCAAAGTTTATTCTGATTTTTAGTAAATAACCAGTAAGGTATAGGCTAAGTTATAAACAGGAATAAAAAATAAATATTTAGGTTAGGGCTCTGGCCACATACACCAGAGCTGGTGGGTTCGAACCTCGCCTAGGCCAGCTAAACAACAATGGCAACTGTAACAAAAAAAAGTAACAAAAAAATAACCGGGCATTGTGGCAGGCGCCTGTAATCCCAGCTACTTGGTTGAGGCAAGAGAACTGCTTGAGCCCAAGAGTTTGAGGTTGCTGTGAGCTGTGATGCCATAGCACTCTACTGAGGATGACATAGTGAGAGTCTGTCTATAAATAAATAAATAAATAAATATTAGATTAGTGAGAGGCAGCGAAAATTTGGAGAAACAAATACTCTCTTCCCTTTTATTTTGTTACTCATCTGTGTCATGACAGCTGGAGCCATTTTCTCTCCATACAACCCTTGAACTGATTACTTTCTGGGAAAGATGACTGAACATAGATGGTAAGAATTCAATTTGGAGACAAAAGAAAAGAACTAGCCTGAGAAACAATCTTTATGCCAACTTATAAAGTGAAAAGTCATGAACTTTCTAAAGCTGTTAAACTTTAGTCCACTTAAAAAACACTCATAATGGATGGAGCCTTAGGCAAGCTAGCCCCTATTGTGTGCTGGGCAACATCTGGGTACACATTTACTCCTTGCAACAACCTGATAAGGCAGAAGAACTGTGTAGGCTTACAGATGAATAGTGTGATTTGGCCATGGCCTCTGGTATGTGGTAAAACTGGGTTGGCTGACTCCTTTGCACTCTACCATCTACAAAATAGGGACAAGAATAATACCTACCACATGAATTTGCTGAAAACGAGGAAATATAACTCATAAAAAGTGCTTAGCACAGCTGCTGCCTGGCAAATAGTAAAAGTTTCAATAACTGACAAATATCCAATTAGTCACCCAGCTACCAAGCAGCAGGGCTAAACACAAAGCCAGGTTAACTACACACTAAAACCCACACTCTACCCCAGGGGTTCACCAGACAACACTAGTGAATAGTTTGCCAAAGGACAGAAAGGACACTCCAAAGAATTATGACCCAAGGCTGAAGCTTTAAAGCTAGCACTTGCTAGAATCTCATTCTAGAATATTTTTACAAAGACTCCAAGCTTTAAGTATGAAGGTTCTCTAGAACCAAGAGAAGGGAAACAGGACAATAGCTTCCACAGGATTTGCCTCCCTCCCTGAGCAATTCTCTCCTGTACGCTTTAGTTTTGACCTGCTTTGCCCACAAAAATGATTTTAAACAGTGCCTGATTGTAAATAGAAGTAGGCCCAGTGTTTAAAAAAAAAAAAAAAATCATTACACAAACACCAATTTACCATTCCTTGGGGAGGTTGGGGGGGTGTGTGACATAGTTAGGCTCTGATTAGTACTTCTAAAAAGGTTTTAAGAGAGTATGTTACAATAAATTAGCAAGATACTAAAGTTAGTATGTCAGAGGAAGTACCATTTTATCAAAATGTCCAGCATCAAAAAGAAGGGGAAAAAAATGTCCAAAATCAATCGGTACTTGTGGTTACAATTCACTTGCTTACAAACACTTCTTATCTACTTAGAATGGGTTTGCAAGCGACATATAGAAACCTGTTGCTAACTTCGTAACAATGCATAGAAAGGGTAAACAATGAGCACTTCCTTCTTCAGGTCTCTACCCTCTTCATTATGTCCAGGACATCAAACCTACCAGGCAACTTAACACAGGGCAGTTATTTAATAAATATTTTTAAAAGCAACTTTGTAAACCATTTGGTCTGAACTTAGCCCCTATAAAGTGTCTTAATAAAATACCCTAAAAAGACTATCATCTGGTATTTGCATAAACACAGTAATACTACCTAGTAAGGAGTGCTACTTTATTTCCTCATTAGACAGCACTCTCTGTCACCAAGTTTCTTTCCAAGTAGCAGCTACAGTCAAAACATCACAACCACAACTCACGTTCTCTATGCACTTGCCTTTGCAGCCTTTTAGCATTTTCCAGGGCTAGAAAGTGGCAAGGCCAGGACTGGAACCCAGGCTAACTGCCTCTGTTACCTGCCCCTAGGTTACCACACTACTCAACTCAATGGATCCCATGCTGCCCTCTGGGCATGAAAGGAGGAGGCCTTTCTTTCTACCCAGCAGGCCTCTAAAATTAGAATTTATCATCTCAATTCCTGATCTAATCTCTCAAACTTCTTACCACTGCTGCCAGAATGACACTCAGACCCTTTACCCTGTCACAGAAACGAGTGTCCTCTGGTCCATCTCTCTGCCTGGCACCCTAGACTTCATCTGACCTTCGAATGCCAGGCACTTGAGCTCAACTCTGATTTTGTTCATATTGTTACAAATGGGCCCTCTGCCTCTCCACATCTTTCAGAGCATATTCAAATTTGGCCTTCCCCAGCAACTAGACTTCTTTGAGGCCATTTTTATTGTTACTTAACTGTTTCTAGTAAATGTCCCACTTCCCTATGCACTGTTAAGCTCCTGGTAGCGCCTTTTTTTCAATACTTTGATCATGAGATATTATTCAGCATTGTGCTCAGTAATGAGGAGTGTACATGGCTTTGATATTTATCTTCTTCTAGAAATAACTTGACTAGAAAATTAATATCAAACTCTAATGCAAAAATGAGCTATAACATTAAAGAATTAAGTCTCATTATTGAAGTACTTATTTCTCCTTTATATTTTTTATAAGTATACACAGAGTGGCTATAAAGTTCGTGTGCAATTTAAAATAGCATGCGATTTAAAATTGCACACGAACTTTAGGGGCACTCTGTTTCTCTTTAAAATCTACATGTATATGCTATACAGGTATTTGAGTAGTAACATACTGGGGTAAAGCACATTTATTTGGTATTTTTTATTTAAAAGTATCATTTTTTTAATTAGATGTTCTTGTGTTCTTTTAACAAAGTGTCAGATAATCTGAACCTGGTTCATTCACTGGTTCATTCAAAGTGTTGTACATTTCACAGCTGTTAGAAAGAAACAGGCTGGCTAGGTGCTCCTAGCTCAGTGGTTAGGGCACCAGCTACATACACCAAGGCCAGTTACATACACCAAGGTTAACTAAGCATTGTGGCGGGTGCCTATAGGCCCAGCTACTTGGGAGGCAAGGCAAGAGAATCGCTTAAGCCCAAAGTTTGAGGTTGCTGTGAGCTGTGATGCCATATCACTCTACTGAGGGCAACATAGGGAGAGTCTGTCTCAAAAAAAAAAAAAAAAGAAAGAAAGAAAGAAAGAAAAGAAAAAGAAATAGGCTGTAACAATATGAAGAGGCTCCTTTAATGTGTAGTGGTTCACAACCTTCCTAATGCCGCAATGTATTTTCATTGTTACAAAGGGGTCACAGGTTGAAAACCGCTGATGTAGAGGCTTATTCCTGACTCTTAACTATGCATAAACAGAGCTTGTGTCTTGGGGAGGAAGGAGTTCAGAACCCAAGACAGATAGAGGTTTCACCACATGACACACAGCTTCAGGGTGCTCCACTATAGACCCTGAGTTTCTTAATACTTCAACCCCCAAGAGGGACAAGTCACTTCTCACATTTCACTAGCCAGAACTAGTTTCATGGTCCCACCTAAAGTAAGGCTGTGAGGAAATGTTGAGGAGCACAAAGATAGGCATTGAGCAGGGAATGTCTCTGCTACAGAGTCAGCTTAAGAGATTTAAAAATAAAAAAAAAATGGAGCAATTCCTGATCTATACTATGAAAAAAAAAGCAAGGTATACAACAATGCACATACTATACTATCACCTGTGTTAAAACGGGGGTGGGGGGGTGGGAGTGAAAAAAGGAGGCAACAAAAAATATCTCTGGAATACAGGAGAAACTTAACACCACAGTAAGAACAGTTACTTCTCTGAAGGCAAGCTCCTTAACAAGGGATGAAAAGAAAAAGAGACTAGTTTTTGTTTGGGGGTTTTTTTGGAGGGAAGGGTTTGTTTAATTGTTTGTTTTTGAGAGAGTCCTACTCTGTTGCTCTGGATAGAGAGCCATGGTGTCATCACAGCTCACAGTCACCTGAAACTCTTGGGCTTCAGCAATCCTCTTGCCTCAGCCTCCTGAGTAGCTAGGACTATGGGTATGTACCACCATACCTTGCTAATTTTTTCATTTTTAGTAGAGACGGGGTCTCACTCTTGCTTAGGCTGGTCTTAAACTGAGCTCAAGCAATCCATTTGCCTCCACCTCCCAGAGTGTTAGAATTATAGGAGTGAGCCATAGCACGAGGCCGGGAGACTTATTTTTAATACTACTCTTTTATACCATATGCATGTACTATTTTAAAATACTACCTAAAATAATTTTTAGACTTTTATGTATGCACTTCAAATTAATGAGTTTTTCTTTTCTGAATAAAGTCCAATCTATTCTAGCATAATATACACCAAATCCTTGACTCTTACTGCTTGAAATTAAACAGCTGGAGTAACCATGACAAAACCATATTCCTTTGTAAAGCCTCGCTTAGATTGGTCTTAGATTGGTTTCTGTCTATTCTAAATATAAACAGTGCTACAAAGCAGGTGGTATGGAAAGTACTAAGTTCATAAACTGTCTGCTTTGGGGAATAATTTTACTTTTATTTCACTTTAGTTACCATCTTTTTTTTTTTTTTTTTTTTTGTGACAGAGCCTCAGGCTGACACCCTGAGTAGAGTGCTGTGGCAACACAGCTCACAGCAACCTCCAACTCTTGGGCTTAAGTGATTCTCTTGCCTCAGCCTCCCAAGTAGCTGGGACTACAGGTGCCCACCACACGACCCGGTTATTTTTTTGTTTGTAGTTTTCATTGTTGTTTGTCAGGCCCAGGCTGGATTTGAACCCACCAGCTCTGGTGTATGTGGCTGGTGACCTAGCCACTTGAGGTACAGGAGCTGAGCCTAGTTACCATCTTCTGAAATAAAACTCCTTTTCTAAAATAAAAATGTATCTTTTGTGCTATTAAACTGTACCCTATACAAAATACAGTAAATAAACCCTCCAAGGTTTCCAAAAACACTACCACTGCTGTTTCAGAATGCATAAAAACATGGAATGCACTAGGATACACTGTTTTATAAAATTATAATTAATGTCCTCAAATAATATTTAAATACTTCACATGCCAGATGTGCAAGATGACAGCCCTTGCGGCTTAGGACAAGGTAACCTGGTGCTATACATGTTCCTCTCATGTAGTTTGGTTTTTTTTTGGTTTTTTTTGTTTTTTTTGACACAGTCTCACTACAATGTCTTTGGTAGAGTACCGTGGCATCACAGCTTACAGCAACCTCCAACTCTTTTTGGGCTTAAGCGATTCTCTTGCCTCAGCCTCCCAAGTAGCTGGGACTACAGGCACCCACCACAACACCTGGGTATTTTCTTTGTTGTAGTTGTCGTTGTTGTTTGGCAGGCCCAGGCTATGTTCAAACCTGCCAGCTCCAGTGTATGTGGCTGGCGCCCTAGCCGCTGAGCTACAAGCACCAAGCCATCATGTAGTTGTCTTAAAAGTAAAATCTTGCCAACATTCAGCTATTGATGTAAGCCATAAATAATGCAATACCAGTTAATTCAAGTGCCCAAGAAGACTTCCATCATTTATTTCAATATTAGTATCAAAAAATAGGTTTATCCTACCCCATTCATAACTTTTTCTTTTGAGACAGAGTTTCACTCTGTCACCCTGGGTAGAGTGCCATAGTGTCATAGCTCACAGCAACTTCACACACCTGAGCCAAGCAATCTATATGGCTCAGCCTCCCAGAGTACTAGGATTATAGCACCAGGCCTGGCCAGCCATTCACAACATTCTAAATGCCAGACTCCTAGGAGAAATTACTCTACCAAGGCTATATGCTATCCTTATTGACTCTAGATACTTCTAAATTTATACTAAGCATATTACATAGCAACTTTTTGCTACACCACATTGGTACTTAAATAGCCTGTGACTATCACTCAAGCTCTACAATCCACATATACTGTCCACATTTAAATTTTAGTGGAAAATCTACTACCATGCAGTGCTTTCAGATATCAATATTATACTTTCCAAACTAAATGTGTTTGAGTATACCAAAGGCATTTTGCTAAGCAGGATTTCTGCCAATATTCCATGCTATTCTAAAAGGTTTTAGGCACTATCACTTAACCTCTCTTTAGCTTCTAAACTGGTTTATTCAACCAATAGTAATGACTTCCAAAAATATATCTCATTTTTCTAAATTGCTGAAGAAAAGCAAATAACCAAAGTTGCCAAGCCTATCTTGGGTCTTGTATAATCCACTACTTAAGCCTACAGAGTAAATTAGTGATTATTAAATTTCCAATACTGCAGGCTCGACGCCCGTAGATCAGTGAGTAGGGAGCCAGCCACATACACTGAAGGTGGCAGGTTCGAGCCCAACCTGGGCCTGCTGGACAAGAATGACAACTGCAACAAAAAAATAGCTGGGCATTGTTATGGGCAACTGTAGTCCCAGCTACTCAGGAGGCTGAGGCAAGAGAATCACTTAAGCCCAAGAATTTGAGGTTGCTGTGAGCTGTGATGCCACAGCACTCTACCAAGGGTGACATAGTGAGACTCTATCTCAAATTAATTAATTAATTTCCAATACACTACAGCAAATCTGATGTTAAGTTTAGGATGAAAACAAAAATGAAAAGAAACCTCAGATCACACTGTATTATGTTTAAACCAAAGACAGATGGCATAAATTTCTGGGTATGCAAACAATTGCTAGGACTTTCAAGTCAGAGGCAGCCATAATACCATATATTACAGATTCTAAGACACATTTTTTCATAGTTTAACATCTCTGAAATCTTCAAATGAATCACATGTTGAGTGTAATTACTGATGTTTCTTTTTTAGTAGTACATAAAACAATGGTGTGACTTTCAAGCAAAGTCATCTTAGATTTGCAGAAATAAGACTGTGTTGATACTAGCTAAAATGTATCGAACATTACTATGTACCAGTGTATGTGGATTATTTCATGTAATACCCACAATAGCACTCTGAAGTGGTTCCAATTATTTCTCCTATTTTTATAGCCAACGAAACTAAGGAATGAGGTTACTTGTCTAAAGGTAGAGGGTAGCTCTAGTAGTATTTCTTCACCATTTGCCTCACCAACTCCACAGACGGAAGAGCTCAGGGTCTGAAGGAGCCAACCATTCCTTGGAGCACAAGTTCAAACTTCAGCGAAGTGTCCAATAGAAGAAAAAATACAGAGCTCCAAATATAAAAAATAGACATTAATTCAAAGCATTTATTATAGGGAAGGGTTGGTAATCATTTATAAAAATTATATTCTTGGCTCGGCGCCGGTAGCTCAAGTGTTTAGGGCGCTAGCTACATACACCAAGGCTGGTGGGTTCAAGTCTGGCCCGGGCCTGCCAAACAACAATGATAACTGCAACAATAAAATAGCTGGGTGTCATGGCGGGCACCTGTAGTCCCAGCTACTTGGCTGGCTGAGGCAAGAGAATCGCTTAAGCCCAAGAGTTTGAGGTTGCTGTGAGCTATGATGCCAGAGCCCTCAACTGAACCTGACAAAGTTATAATATATCTAAAAAAAAAAAAAAAAAAAAATTATATTCTTACATAAAAATAATTCTTTTGTTCTTTGTATACATCCTGAATTCCATCAGATAATTAGCATATATTTTTTTTCTTAGAAATGTCTTATTATCTCTAGAGAAATAATTTAAGAATGTATTCCTACAGTTTGTTCCTGAATTTTGTTCAAAAATAGTCCCAAATAAAACATTATATAGGCTCAGTGCCTGTAGCTTAGTGGTTAGGGCGCAGCCACATACATAGGAGCTGGGAGGTTCAAACCTGGCCCGGGCCTGCTAAACAAAAATGACAACTACAACAAAAAAATAGCTGGGCATTGTGGCAGGCACCTGTAGTCCCAGGTACTTGGGAGGCTGAGGCAAGAGAATCACTTAAGTCCAAGAGTTGGAGCTTGCTGTGAGCTGTGACACTACAGCACTCTACCAAGGGTGACATAGCGAGACTCTAACAAAAAAAAAAAAAAAAAGAAAGAAAAAATTATACAATAATCCAAGAACATTTTACAATATAAATTGACAATGAAATTTGCTGGGTTTCGTTCACATATAAAGGTACCATTCCCAAATTTCCCTTGGCAAAATTCTCGGCACTTTTATAAAAATACATCTTTTGCTTCACACTACCAAAAAAAAAGGTATACTTCATTTTTCAGAAGTGCACTAAATGGTAGTTTTACCTTCTTTATACTTAGCATACACAAAGCTAATTTTTTTTTTTTTTTACCCTTTATTTTACTTAATCAAAGGGTTGACACTTCGATTTTTTTTTCTTTTTTTTTTCCATTTCTTTATTTTTTATTGTTGGGGATTCATTGAGGGTACAATAAACCCACAAAGCTAATATTATAAATTTTAAGAAAACAATTGGTATCATCCAGTTATTTGTTGATTACCTTTCCAGCATCAATTTTCCTATTCTTCCAAATGTCTCAATTCTGTGTTTTAGATGGGACTAACCTTAGGACTACATTCAAAGATGGACTCTAATTGTCCAACCAATACAACTCTTTGTCCTAGCCACCCATAGTGGTTGGTTCAGAGATGAACGCTTGACTCAAACTAGGCCAATCAGATAAG
Source organism: Loris lydekkerianus (assembly GCA_963574355.1). Classification (NCBI taxonomy): domain Eukaryota; kingdom Metazoa; phylum Chordata; class Mammalia; order Primates; family Lorisidae; genus Loris; species Loris lydekkerianus. The sequence goes on from CAUYPK010001517.1 coordinate 15,814, forward strand.
TGAGAGGATTGAAGTCCAGAAATGAGCTATAAAGAAGGAGACTTTTAACTTTTTTTGCTGGATTCTAAGCTGGAAACAAAGAACCATGGGAACTGCTGGTAGCTACCTTTTGAACACAAAGGGAAGAGATAATCAAGAACAGTTCTCAGATCACAGCACCAAGAAACAGAAAAGTCAAATCCTTGCCAGGCTACTGGCACTACTTTTGAATTTCCTAATTAACTAGCTAAAATTCTCTCTATTAACTGGCATAAATTCTCTGCCAATTTATGCTAGTTGTTGAACTACTTACATCTGAAAGCGTCTGGCTTTTAAGAAACAGTTTTTAAAAACCAATACCAGGAAGTACAGTATTGTACATAAAAGACAGAACTAAGAAAGTAGACTTGCCTGAAGGTGGCAGGGTTAAAGTCAATGAACATCTGCCTAAGCTACGTGAGAATTTAATGATCTTCATTAACCAAGAAAGAAACAACCACACTATAGTGTCACATAGTCACTGAGATACAGGAACACTAAGAGACTTGGCAGGAAAGATTCAAATATGGAAATGCAGCGAAAAGGGAGAAAAGGGGGGGTCCTTTCTGCTACAAATTGCAATCCAGGAGAACCAAGATGAAGAGAGGGAGGGAAATGGCAGGTAATAGGAGGTAAGAACATAGAGTAGGCAAAAGAAGCTTGATCCCCAGGCTTCTCCCAAACACTCTTGTCAGGTATTCTCAGCCTGAAAATAGGAGCCATCATTCAAGATGCAACTGCAAAGCCTGGGCAAGGGGCAAATAATGCAGTACCTCTACTCCAACCAGTTATTCCCAACAGCCCTGAGGGAGGGGCTAAGGAGAAGGCCAGAAAACTGAAGGCTGTGAAGATTGGCTGAATTCTAGACTTGAAAATTTCAGGCTTTGGTTCAAGCCTCTGCAATTGTGGGAATTGTGTAGGTTTGGTTTTTAGGGTGTCATATAGTTAAAGAAGCCCCAAGCCTTGTTGCCCAATCCCTAGGCTCTCATATGATCAACAAGAAGCGGCCTACCAACAAAAGGGTATCTCCAGGGAGAGCAGGGCCCAACTCAGATGTAGTGATTAAGTCTCTCATTCAATAAGTATTTGTGAACACCAGCACCAGCATGTGCCAAGCAATGTGAAATAGGCATACAGAGGTAAACAAGACAGCAAGGCCCCTAGCTTCATGGATATTACACACAGGAACAGAGAAAGAAAATAAAGTTGACTGGACACCTAAATGAATGATGTGCGTAAGTGATGTGGGCTATGAAGACAGTAGTAGAGGCTAAGTGATAGCCAGAAAGGTTGGGGAGGGTCCCTGAGGTGGTGGCACTTAAGCTGAAACCTAAAGGATCAGAGGAATCAAGAGAGAATCAAGGGGAAGAAATTAGGGAGGGAAATAAGAGAAATAATTCCCGCAAAAGCCCTAAAGCAAGACCAAGCTGGCCCTGTTTGAGGAATAGGGTGGTGGCTGTAGCCTAGAGAATAAGGCAGAGAGGGGCACAGAAACCAGAGAGATAGATGGCAGAATCACAAGGATAGTTGGATTTTATTTTGGATAAGATGCCACTGGAGGGCTTTAAGGAAGGGAATGACATGATCAAATGTATGCTCTTAAATGATTTTTTTATTTTTCAAATTAATATGAGGGTACAGTATTTAGGTTACATTGTTTTCACTTCCAGGGTAAAGTTCCATTTGTAGAAGAGCCCCTCACCCGGTGGCATGTTATACACCCTCGCAATGTACACATTAGGTGAGATCCTGCCTCATGCTCTCCCTCCTTCTGCCAATCATCCTCCCCCACCCCGAACTACACTATATTAGTCTTTTATTGTTCTTATGAGCAATAATTGTTTATATATTGATTTTATATTAGTATGGAGATATTTATTTTTCCATTCTCACGATACTTTACTAAGAAGAATGCATTTCGACTCCATCCAGGTAAATGTAAAAGATATAAAGTCTCCATCTTTTTTAATGGCTGAATAGTATTTCATGGTATACATATGCCACTGTTTGTTGCTCCATTCACGGGTTGATAGGTACTTAGGTTGCTTCCACAACTTGGCAATTATGAATTGAGCCATGGTAAACATTCTGGTGCAAATATCTTTGTGGTAAAATGGTTTTTGTTCTGGGTAGATACCTAGTAATGGGATTACGGTCTCACTTTATTGCCCTCAGAGTGCCCTGGCATCGTAGTTCACAGTAACTTCAAAGTCTTTGGGCACAAATTATCCTCTTGCCTCAGCCTCCCAAGTAGCTGGGACTACAGGCACCCACCACAGTGCTCAGCTATTATTGCTTAGGCTGGTCTCAAATTCCTGAGCTCAAACAATCCACCCACCTTGGCCTCCCAGAGTGCTAGGATTATAGGAGTGAGCCACCACACCTGGCCTTGGAAGCTCTATTTTTAGATTTTTGAGGATTCTCCATAATTCTCTCCAAAAAGGCTGTATTAGTTTGCAATCCCACCAGCAGTGTAGAAGTGTTCCCTTCTCTCCACATCCACACCAGCATCTGGTGTTTTGGG
>CAUYPK010001518.1:0-15672 GCA_963574355.1 Loris lydekkerianus
TATATACCCAGAAGACCAAAAATCACATTATAACAAAGATATTTGTACCAGAATGTTTATTGCAGCCCAATTCATAATTGCTAAGTCATGGAAAAAGCCCAAGTGCCCATCGATCCACGAATGGATTAATAAATTGTGGTACATGTATACCATAGAATATTATGCAGCCTTAAAGAAAGATGGAGACTTTACCTTTTTCATGTTTACATGGATGGAGCTGGAACATATTCTTCTTAGTAAAGTATGTCAAGAATGGAAGAAAAAGTATCCAATGTACTTAGCCCTACTATGAAACTAATTTATGGCTTTCATATGAAAGATATAACCCAGTTACAACCTAAGAATATGGGGAAGGGGGACAGGGAGGGGAGAGAAGGGGCTGGATGGGCAGAGGGAGGGTGATTGGTGGGATTACACCTGTGGTGCATCTTACAAGGGTACATGTGAAACTTATAAATGTAGAATATAAATGTCTTAACACAATAAGAAAATGCCAGGAAGGCTATTTTAACCAGTGTGATGAAAATATGTCAAATGCTATATAAAACCAGTGTATGGTGCCCCACAATCACATCAATGTACACAGCTATGATTTAATAATAATAAAAAAAAATCATTAAAAAAATAAAATAAAAATAAGTTGAACAGTAGGGAGGGCATTTTAATAATTTTTACATAAAACTAGATACAGGTTGTCTTCAATTTCCAAGCAGGAAAAGACTAAAAAACATAAATATTTAATCCAGACTAGAGTCAACAAAGGTGTGAGTGAAGTCTTCAGGAAGACGAAAGGGATGATGAAATTACATTAAACATTTCCACTAATGCCCCTCAAAACCAAAAAATGGCTTAAAATACAGAGTAATTTAGAATTCAGCTTAGGCATAAGGGAAAAATTGTCAAGAGAAATATTGAGACTAGAATCGGCACTAAAGAAGGGAGGTAAAAGTGAAATCCATGCAAGTTTCTAAGTCTGGTATAATGTTACTTCTGTTCAAATGGCACATGTACAAGTACTATCTAAAGCAGTGGTTCTCAACCTTCCTAATTCTGCAACCCTTTAATACAGTTCCTCATGTTGTGGTGACCCCCAATCGTAAAATTATTTTCATTGCTATTTCATAAGTGTAATTTTGCTGATATGCAGGATGGTCTTAGGCAACCCCTGTGAAAGGGTCGTTCGACCCCAAAATGGGTTGCAACCCTTAGGTTGAGAACCGCTAATCTAAAGGAAGATTAATATGGTTGCCAGCATCTTCTCTGTGCCTCATATTAAAATATCTCGAGTACCTGAGCTTTCTACCTAAACTAATTAGATCTAGTACCATGAAAATAGCCATAAGAAGAAAACGTGAGTACAAACTTAACCAAATAAAAGTTTTAAGGCAAAAATAAACATGCTCATGCTTTTCCTTCTACACAGAACATATATTTAGGCCTGTCAAGTCAATTAATAATCCATGTGTAAACTGAAGACAACCAAATCCAGAAGGTATCTACCTACAACATACACTTAAATATGAGCTCAAAAGAGAACATTCACATGCCAATAGGACACTTGGACCTTCATTACATGGACTGTCACTATAAACCAGCAAGGTACTGCATTTTCACTCCTTTCTCAGAGCCACTTCTACTTTTAGGATCTGTAATTTTTGAGAATGGAATTAATCACTTCCCTAGCCATTCAGTACTTAATCTCAAAGCTGTGGAACTATGATCACCCCCACATTTAGCTAATCACCAAGTCCTGTGAATTATTCTTTTAAAAGAAAGAAAAAAAGGATGGGAAATTTAGGGATTAAAGAGATTTAAGACACATCAAACAAATATAATGTATGTCTGGTTCCTCAGTCAAACAAATTAACAGTAAAAAAGATTATGAGACAATGAAGGAAATAGGAACACCAACTAGATATCAGATGATGTGTGGAAATGTTTTAATATTTTCCAAGTATAATGAGGAGATTGTGGTTATGTTTTCAAAGTGCCTTTATATTTTAGAAGTATACATTCAAATATTTACAAAAGTAACTCAAAAGAAGGTATAAGTGGGAATGGGGCAAAGAAATAGATGGAATAAAAGTGAAAACTGCTAAAGCCAAGATAATGGGTACACAGGGTTCAAAGTATACTTTTTTCTTTAGTTTGGCATATGTTAAAGTTCAGTATGTACATATTTTTTGACCTATACTGCTTTGCCCTAAAGCGGTTGATGACTCCCAGTTCCTAAGTACCCTAGACTAGCTTTCGAAGTTCTTCACAGTCCTTTGCTTGTCCTTCTGTCCATGAACATAACACAGGCACTTCCATCTCTGAATCCTTACTTTTACAGCTTCTCCTCCCTGAAATGTGCATCTCCATCACACCTACTCTTTGCTTGAGCTACTCCTACCTTCTGGTTAAACTCTTTCCTTCTCCATACCTTGTGTAGTAAAAATCCCATGCCCTCCTAAACTGCTTACAAGAACTGCTTTCACTTGGTTTTAAGTATAATGCCCCCGGTCTTCCTCCAGATCACAAATTTTAAGCAGCAGATTCACGTCTGCAATCATCAGAGCTTAAAGCAGCCTGCTAAACAAAGCAGAGGTGTTTGGTGATGGTCATCACAGTGGGTGGGAGGCAGGGAGTCTGCTCCTTTGTACTGGTCTTTACTCTCCAGAGTTTTTAGAGTAGGCTACAAACACTTAGACAACATCAAAGAGTTTCATTAAAGAGAGTCATAAAACCTTTTTTTAAAGGGAAATTCTGAAATATACTTGAATCTCACAATAATACAATGGATTACAAAGTGAGCAGGATGTGGTTCTCATCACAGAAAGTTTAATTTCTAAGGCAGCACAGAGATTTCCTTATTAACTCATTCATCCCTCCTTCAAAGCTCCAAATCCTGTGCCCTGAGATAAAAATGTTATTGTAGATTCATTTTCTTATAATAAAAACAGACACATGAGAAAATCAATTTTACCTTATATTTCATCTTAGGACATGAATGAATGTAGAAACCCATGTAATAATAGCTGAGCTGAGAAGTTTTCTCATGAAGTTGCCTAGTAAAAGCAATTTCTCTGTCAAAAGAAAAAAGTGAAAGTACAGTTAATTCTGTTCCAATTTTAAAATACTATGAAATCTAATGACAAATATTTGATATAATATTAAGCTATCAAAAAATCCAAATATAAAAAGAAAAACAATCTTTACAATATTGTAAGATAATTTTTACCAGAAACATTTAAAAAAAAAAAAAAAAAAAAAAAAAAAAAAAAAAAAAACACCAAACCCCTCTCAGTTATTTTTGAGAAATGTATCTGAGTTTAGGCTTTATTATTATTATTATTTTTTTTTTTTTAGACAGAGCCTCAAGCTATTGCCCTGGTTAGAGTGTTGTGGCATCACAATTCACAGCAACCTCCAACTCCATAGGCTTAAGCAACCTCTAAATCTCTTGCCTCAGTCTTCCAAGGAGCTGGGACTATAGGCGTCCGTCACAATACCCAGCTATTTTTTTGTTGTAGTTGTCATTGTTTGACAGGCCCAGGGCAGATTTGAACCCTCTAGCTCTGATGTATGTGGCTGGCGCCTTAGCCACTTGAGCTGCAGGCGCCACCCTAGGCTTCTTTGTTGGGCAAAGTGGCTAACCTAAAATTCAAATACATGGTTGGGCATGGTGGTACACAGCTATAATTCTAGCACTTTGGGAGGTAAAGGTGGGAGGATCACTTGAATTCAGGAGGTCCAGATCATCCCGAGCAGGAGTGAAATCTCTACAAAAAATACAAAAATTAGCCAGGTGTAGTGGTTTATGCCTGCAAGCCCAGCTACTCAGGAGGTTCAGGCAGAAGGATTGCTTAAGTCCAAGAGTTTGAGGTTATAGTGATGTATGCTTGAACCACTGCACTCCAACCCATGCAACAGAGTGAAACTCTGTCATAAACAAATAAATCAATAAATTTCAAATAAAAATAAAGAGATCTATACTGTCATGTTATTATTCATTATGCCCTATACTTCTCAAAGAAGATGGTTAAAAACAGTGTAGTAAATATGTGAAAATTCAACCATCAATACATTTCAGAAAGAATAACTACTATTATGACCATTTACATGCAAACACTTTCAGCTATATATAATATGTTCCTGTATCTAGGTGGAAAGTTAATATTTATTTCCCCTAAGACTACAGAGGGAAAATACCATGTTACTGCAGTATGTGTTGATGATTTGAAAGAGGAGTTGTCAGTATCTTCACTGCAACATTTGGGTGTGAAGTGGTTTTAATTAGTATTCAGATAAATCTTGACATAGACCCAGCTGAATGACTGGTTATATCTGAGAGTTTTGAATAAAATTTCAGTACATTTCTAAAGTATGAGGAAAGCTGTTTTCTTTTTTGATTGTTTCCAAAGGTATTGTCTTCTACTAGCAATGGATGCTTGAAATTCAAGAGAAATGTATTTTTTAGTGGAATATTCCATGTATTTTTCTAGTTCAAACTTAAGAACTGCTACAAATTCATCATTAAATTAAAAGTATTTCAAAATCCAAGCAGACTAAACATCATTAGCCTATAACAGAATAAATTCTACTTTTCTTGGAACTAATCCACATCCACTCTCAAGCTTCTAATGGAGGAAAGAATGCATAGAAGGAGCCAATGTACGACCACCCAATTCCTACAAGGCCTGCCCAGCCACAGAGGCTGTCAGTGGCTCTCCTCCACTTGGTCCTGCCCATCTCAGTTCATCTCATTACTGTCCCCCTCTCCCAGCTTATTCTGGCCCCAAATTTATGAATCACTCTTAACTGTTCTTTTCTGCTCACCCCATGTCTAACTCACTAGCAGGTCCTTTGGGCTCTACTCCCAAACTATGCCTAAATCCAGCCATTTCTCACCACTTCCACCTCAGGTTTTCTGGCCCAAGTCACCATTGTGGCTCCCCATAATGGGGAGAACTGCAAGAATTGCAATAGCCTCCCAACTGGCTTTTCTGTTTCCACTCTTCCCAAGTACAATATTCAATATTCATCAGACCATGTAACCTCCCCAAACCCCACCCCAGCACTGGGTTGGTATCACACACAAATAAAATCCAGCCTCCCTACAAGACCCACAAGCCCTGCTCCATCTGCCCCCTCCTCCCCACCTCCACCTGCTTCTCCTCCCTCCTGGTGAAAAGTTCCCTATGTCCTTCCCTACCTTAGCCCATTAAGATCTTTCTGTGTATTCCAACCACTCAGGCCACTCAAACCTGTTACTCTACCTGAACCTCTGCCCACAGAATTTGTGCATGACTGGATCCTTTTGTCCCCGTTTGCTCCTCAAATATCTGTTCATAGAGGTCTTTCTGACCACTTAACCACTCTATATAAAGCAGGGCTCCGCCTAATCCCAGTGCTGATGTTATTTTTGTCACAGCAGTATGGAGTATCTAGAAATACTATCTGCTTTGACAAACTGGAATCCCCGTCTGTTTATTTACTTCTATAAATAGAATTACATTTCTAAAATTCATCTTCCTAAAATACGTAAATCAATGCTATGCTCATGATCTCCAATTCAAATATTTTCTAAATCTACAGACTAGATTATATAAACATCTAAAAATAAAGAGCTACACTGACTGTAGGACTGCTGAAGGAACTGAAGAAACTGAGGGAAAATTACCTAAACAACTTTCACCAAAATACATTAAAATCAATAATGAAAATAGCAACTTGTAACCAACTCTCCCAATTTTACTTTAAGATGTCAATCTCCCTCCTGTCTTTACCCATCTTAAACTCAGCGACTCATGTTCTCAAACACCAACAGGAAGCGGCAACCTCCCCGCTCCTCACCTGCAGCCACCAGGCAGGCTGCTCCCCTCCTTCCTCCCTGCTCCAGCTCTAGGGTTTGCAAGAGGCACACCCAGTGATTAGGAGCATTCTTTCTGATTTTGCTGGGAATTAATTATTTACTGTCTCAGTATCTAAACCACCTCTAAATTTATTGGGCTATGCAATATTTCACATACAGGTTAGAGTTTATTATGTCAGAATAAATCTCATTTGTAATAATCTATAGATACACACTGTAAAGTAATAGATACAAAAAGAAAACAATAACGATATAAAAAGAAAAGAAAAAAGAAAACACTAATAACTTAAAGTATTGACTGATATGGGGTATAAACAAAATATATCTTTTTTGAAATAAATACAAACTTCTGTATTTATATGAGTAAATATGAATCTCAAACTCATAAAATATGAATGACTTAAATCTCAGTTCTAATTTTAGTAGGATTGCCAAGATCCGTAAATATTTTTGAATTATTTTATACAAAAATGCAATTAATATATAAGAAAAGTAAAAAATTCTTACAGAGATCAGTTACAAATACCACATAATTATGAATTTGTTAAAAATTGGCATTAAGAGAAAAATCAGGTTCAAAATACCAAGATGAAGAACTTATTTATAGTGTGGGCTATTGAAACACACACACGCAAACATAATTATGGACTAGATTTTTTAAAAACCCAAATTACAGATTTAAAGAAAAATAACAACTTTTACTTTTATAATTCAGAAAAAAAGCACATAGACCAAAAAAATAAAATAATCTGGCAGTATATTTCATGAAAACATGATCATGAAATATAAAGACTGGGAAATAAAATCTAAAAATTATGACAAAATGATAAAGAGGAAGAAAAAAGAGACTCAAGCTCCCAGATAAAAAAAAGAAAAAATAATTCCAAACCCTCCTTCCCTCCTTTACCATAAATACATACACACAAACAGAAAAATAAAAATAAAAACATGAAAGGTGTAGTGCAGTGGCTCACATCCATAATCCTAGCACTCTAGAAGGCCGAGGCAGGTGGATTGCCTGAGCTCATGAGTTCGAGACCGGCCTGAGCAAGAGCGAGACCCCTTCTCTAAAAATGGTCCGGCATGTGGCAGGCACCAGTAGTCCCAGCTCCTTGGGAGGTTGAGGCAAGAGAATTGCTTGATCCCAAGAGTTTGAGGTTGCTGTGAGCTGTGATGCCACAGAACTCTACCAAGGGTGACAAAGTGAGACCATGTCTCAAAAATAAATAAAGAAAAGTAAAAACATGGGATAGGACTCCAATCTTCTTATAATAAAAAATATTTGTGCTACATTGCATATATTTGTAGGCATAGGCATAAAAGGGAAATCATCTTATGACAAGGGTCATAGATTTCAAGCTGATAGCCAGGGATTCCCCAGACCTGGCTTCCATATGTAATATATATTTATATTTCTTCCAGCAGACTCATATTGCTTTAATTCATTTACACTACATTAATTTAACATTAATAGTAAAAAGTAAAGATAGTGATAAACATAAATAACATAACATTTAAGAAACATAAGAGGTTATAACAGGGAAGCTTAAACGAATGTATAAACTAAACAACAAAAGCATCCCACAAATGACGTTTTGTTTAATACATTGGACTTGACATCATAAAGTGCTAGAGAATTACCATTAGACAGTAATTCTGAAAGTGATACCTTCTAAATCCAATATATAACTACTACATACTACGTAAACTAGTTATAAATAATATTTATGTATTATATAAGTATCTATAATATACTATAACTTTATACTTATATATATAATGTATAACATATAGTGTACAGTAGTATATACTGTATATATTATAGATCATAGTTCATATACTTATATTACATAATATACTATATAATATGCTACTATAGAGACAAAATATTATACTGTCAAATAGAATTTCTATTACATAATAAAATATAATCAAATGAGTATTTGAAGTTCTATATAACTAATTAAAACAACCACAAAAATAGCAATCTTACCGTAATGCAGAGTAGACACCCAAAGATAAAAATGAATAATCGGGATCATAGTACAGATACACTGAAGACACACAGGACGGAAGGATGTCAACCACCCCCACAGCAATGATCTTTCCATCAAGCCAGTACTGCTGGTGAAAGGAGCCATAACCACAATCTGGTCCATTAGGGGGATTCTCTGCCTATGAAAAAGTAGACACATGAACATGAACCATTTGACAAGTTTTTTCTTTATAATAAAAAAATCTATTAATGTATTATGCTTTTACTCAGGTTAATATGTCCTAAAACTTCCTGTTTGTGCCTATTATCTTCCCTAGTCACATCCTATGCTAAGTTGCAAAACTTTTTCCCTATAGAAAGACAAACGAGATACAAAAAAGAAAAGGAAAAATCAATTTATGTTTCTTTAACTTACTTGTTTTATTATCTCACAGTAAGAAATACATTCTACAGGGAGGGAGGAGCAAGATGGCAGCTGAGTAACAGCTTCCTTGCAACTGGGCATGGTGAGCCTGGGGAGACAAGACTCCAGGCATCTCTGGCTGGTGGGATCTGCCCATAAATACATCCCTTTGAGGACACAGGGAGTCAAGAGGGAGACTTCTGGACCCCATGAGGAGGACAAAAGCAGTGGAGAACTAGCAAGTGGTTGCATGTATTCCTTCAGTCTAATCCTGCCAGCAGCTCTAAGTACAGGAGCAATGAGATTTCAAACTGGAAAGGCCTTATCTGTGAGCCATTTGGGTTTTTTTTTTGGCCTTGGCACTTGGGAGAACTTGGGCAAGAGTGAGAAGGACTTTAAGCATTGTCTAGGGCCCCAGACTGAGCCGCTGAGCCAGATGGAGCTAATAGTGTTCGGCTGTGGGCCGCACAGAGCCATTGTGGGAGAAGTCCCCCAGCAAGCTCCACCCTCAGGGTCACAGAGCAAGGACTGGGCAGGAGCGAGTAATCTAGTGACAGCAGCCTAAAGGTGGGGACTGAGAAGCTTTATACCCTTAGCCCTCAGGGGCATGGAGCAAGACCAGTTTTGGGACACTGGGTAAGTGGATAGCCACTTCAGGAGTGATACCAGCAACAAGTGCTTTCCTGGGAAAGCTTGTGCTTAGCCAAGGTTAGCAGTTTAAAGTGCCTTTTAATGAGAAAGCTGTGACCAAGAAGAAACTTCAGGGTGAATGGACTGCTCCAGCTCCTGAGTTCACTATTACTCAACCCTGGGCCTCAGAAAGATCTGAAGGGAAGCAGACTAGGCGGTTCCCTGCTGAAGACTGAAGCGCCCAGCCTGCCACAGAAGCCTGGTCTGCACCTCCCACTGCTCAGGCCACTGAATGGGTAGAAATAGCCACTGAGTGGTCTGAAGCTGTTCCTCCACAGGCTCTTGATCAAGACGGAAATAAGGTTGGCGAAAAATAAACATCAGTTTCTTAGAACAAAAAAAAAAAAGAGAGAGAGAGAGAAAGAATACACATATATAGTTTCTCAAATTTATGTAAAATACTTTGGAAAGATACATAAGAAACTGGAAACACTGGTCACCTCTGAAGAGAGTACTACCAGGTGGCTGAAAGGTGAGGTCAGAGAAATTTTTTCCGTTGCTTTCAAATTTTAAACTATGCATATGTATTATCTATTTAAAATAATAATAGAAATAAAACAGGTTATGGGGACACAAAAAAAATAAAAAATAAAAATAAAGTGCCTTTTAAGTGGACTGAGGAGAGATTTAGGTTCTCCACCCTAAGGGTTTGAGAAACCAGCAGAGGCCTCCCCTCCCTATCTCGTACAGGCATATCAGCATTGTGATTAACATCTCATACTCCAGAAGATCACCTGTTGCCCAGACAATATTCAGCAAGATATATATACTGCTTTGTTTTTGGTTTCGTTTTGGGGTTTGTTTTTTGTTGTTGTTGCTTTGTTTTTTAATTTCAACATTTTCCCAATAGATTTCTCTTTTCTTTTGTTTTCTTTCTTTTCTTTCATCTTTTCTAGTTTAAATATAATTTCCTATTGTTGACTTTTTCAACAATTAGACCTTCATTTTTGCTAGTGTTTCTACCCCTATTATTTGGTTTTTCCCCCAATTTTATCCCATAAAGTCTTCTGTTTGCTGGTTTAGTTTCATTTACAGCATTTTGTCTTTCCTCTCTACTTGGTTGAGGTGGGATATTGTGTCTGAACAGGCTGGCAAAGAGCTGCAGACCACAAGGGAACCACCCAACCTGGCACCCCCAGAGGTTGGGTTAAAGTACCATACTGTACACCTATAGTGCTTTGTCTCCCTCTTTCTGTGCCTCTTTTCTTTTGTCAATATTCCTTTTTACCCACCCCCTCTCCTTTCTCTTTTTTTCCTGTACCAAAAGGACTCATCAAAACCCTAGTCCAGAAGCACAGCAACTTAAAGTGCAAGAGGAAGTGAAAGGAAAATTAGGGCAAGGAAACTGATAAAAGAAATCACTCATGAGGAAGAACCAGCAGACAAATCCTGGCAACCTGAAAACCCAACCCATAGCTACCCCCCCCCCCCCGACCCTGAGGTAGCTACGGCAGAGGATTCCACCTATAAAGAAATGTTAGACGTGACAGAAAGGGAATTTAGAATACACATAACGAAAACAAGGAAGGAAATGATGGAAACAATGAAGGAAACTGCTGATAAAGTGGAAAATAAACAAAAAAAAAATCCAAATAAGATATGAATGATATGAAGAATATAGAAAAGATATAGCAGGGCTGAAGGAACTGATGCAGTCAATTAGGGAACTTAAAGATGCAATGGAAAGTATCAGCAACAGATTGCCAGGGATCCTCAAACTTTTTAAACGGGGGGCCAGTTCACTGTCCCTCAGACCGCTGAAGGGCCAGACTACAGTTTAAAAAAAAAAACAAACTATGAACAAATTCCTATGCACACTGCACATATCTTGTTGTGAAGAAAAAAAAACAAAACAGCAACAAATACAATCACACTGCCTCATGTGGCCCGCAGGCTGTAGTTTGAGGACCCCTGATTAGACCATGCAGAAGAAAGAATTTCGAAGGTAGCGGACAAAGCTCTTGAGATAACTCAGATAGTTAAAGAAGCAGAAGAGAGAGAAAGCAGAACGTTCACTGACAGAATTATGGGACTATTATGGGAAGAACAAGCCCCAGGGGAATGGAAGCCATACTAGAGAATATTATAAATGAAAATTTTCCAAATATCACCAAAGATTCTGACGCACTCCTTTCAGAGGGATATCGGACCCCAGGTCACCTCAACTCTTAACCAAGTTTCTTCAAGACACATTGTGATGAACCTGTCCAAAGTCAAGACAAAAAAAAAGATTCTTCAAGCTGCCAGGAGTAAGCGCCAGTTGACCTACAGGAGCAAATCCATCAGGGTGACTGCAGACTTCTCTAATGAAACTTTTCAAGCAAGAAGACAATGGTCATCTACCTTTAATCTACTTAAACAGAATAATTGCCAGCCCAGAATTCTATATCCTGCTAAGCTAAGCTTTAAAATTGACAGAGAAATCAAATCATTTAGTGATATACAAACATTGAGGAAATTCACCACCACAAGACCAGCTCTATACTTCAACCTGTTCTACACAATGACCATCAGAATGGATCAACAGCAAAGAACTCAGCAATTAAAGGACAGAACCTAGCTTCCTCACTGATGCAAAAGGAAAATACATTTTACAGGATAAGTAAATCACTATTAAACTATATTCATCTGTTTCACAAAAGGGTTAAGAAAGAAATGACGTGTGAGGAAAAGACAAAGAACATAAAAAGAGAGAGCTGATTGCAAAAAGGAGAAATGTGCCCACACCACCAGCCAGACCTATGCTGACTGCCCTGTTACTGACCAGACACATGAGTCCACTATTTTTTCTAGGTAAGTTCCTGTGTAAATACAAATAGCTAGGGCACTTCTTATTAACTAGTGGAACATAAAATTATTTCCTCATTACGATTTTAATGTAACTATAATCTAATATAGTAATTGAAATCTAGAGTTTAACTACTTCCTGTATGTAAATAAATGGCATTTTTCATTTTAAAACTCAACTTGATTTTAAATATAATTACTCTTAAATAAAAACCATACAGTGAAAATTATAAAGCAGCAGAAGGGGTTTCAGTAGATACTGAATGGCTATTAGAGATTAACAAATTAAGTGAACAAATATAACTTGTGCCTCATTTTTCATAGCTAAAATTGGAGACTGTATATGAAGAAAGGCCAGAATAAAATGAAAAGTAGGTTTGGTAATATCAAAATCAGGGAAAAAAAACTCCCAACCATCATCTCTCATGAACACAGATGCAAATATCCTCAACAAGATATTAGTGAGTTGTATTTGACAATTATAAAAAATACTATATACCAAGATTAAGAGTTTTATTCCAGGTATGCAAGGCTGATTTAACATTAGAGAAGCAATTTTAAAAAGAAAGCAAGAAAAGAAAAGCAATTAATGCAATCTACTATATCAATGGGCTAAAAGAAGAAAAATCATATCATCCATATCAATTGATATATAAAATATATTTAGCAAAATCTAATACCTGTTAAATGTCTAACAAGTCTTAAACTAGAAATAGTGAAAATTGTCACAATTAGATAAAGAACATATACAAAAAACCTACAGCTAACTTTATATTTAATTATAAAAGGCTATATGCTTCCCTTCCCCTAAGATCAAGAACAAGGCAAGAACATCCTTTCTCATCACTTTATTCAACAACACACTGGAAATCCTGGCTAGTTCAACAAGACAAGAAAAAAACTTTATTCATAGAGAACAAGACTATATTAAAAAAAACAACAACTGGAACTAATAAGCAGTTATAGCAAGATCCCAAAATACAAAGTTAAGATATAAAAGTCAATTGCTTTCCTATTAATATATGCCAGCAATTGACTGAAATTTGAAATAAAAAAACACCATTTATAATACCACACACCAAAAATACATATATATATAAATCTAACAAAATATGCAGAAAACTATATGCCGAAAACTACAAAACTTCAACGGAACCAAAGAAGATCTAAATAAATGAAAAAATATTATATGTTCACATATTGGACAAACCATTATTATAATATCAGTTCTTCCCAAGCTGATCTATAGATTTAATGCAATCCCAACTAAAATCTCAGTAATCTATTTGATGGCTATGAAAAAATTGATTCTAAAATTTATACAAAGAGACAAAAGAACCAGAATAGCCAACCCAATACTGAAGAAAAACAAAGTTGGAGGACTGACATTTCCCAATCTCAAGACTTACTCTAAAGCCATAATAATCAAGATAATGTGATATTTGCGAAAGAACAGATATGTAGAGAATGGGATAGAATAGATCCACACAAGTACAAACGATCTTTGACAAAGGAGTAAAGGCAATTAAATCAAGAAAGAGTAGTCTTGATAGAAAATGTTACTGTAATAACTGACATTCATATATAAAAAAGCGAATCTAGACACAGATCATATACCTTTCACAAAAATTAACTCAAAATGAATCACAGACCCAAATGTAAAATGCAAACCCCTAAAACTTCTACATAATAATATGCCGGGGACCGTACAAATGAAGAGCTTCCTCTGGAAAAACCCCTCCAGCAGTAATTTCCGCCATAGAAGGCTTTCCCCGTATAGACCGTTGGCAATCTCCTATTGGTGGACAAGTGAACCCCGCCCGCAGCTCCGCCCTTTCCCCCGCCTTCCCCGTTTCCCGCCCCGAGAGGCTTATAAGCCGCTGCTGTACCAATAAAATTTGAGGCTCGATCAGACTGTTGTCCTGCCTCCATTTCTCGCGCCCCTTGTCCGATCTCATTTCTCTAGGTGATCTCTTCTGCTCCCTGTTGTTGTCCCGCGGGTCGGGACAGGAAACCATTGTAAAGTTTTAAGTACAGAGAATTTCAAACTTTCTCTCCCAAGGGTTCAACAAACTGACAATTGGCAGATTAACAGAAAAATATGGGTAGGCTGGGTGGCTGATGCCTATCATCCTGGAGCTCTGTGAGGCCAAGGCAGGAGGATCCCTTGAGCTCAGGAGTTCAAGACCAACCTGAGGAAGAATGACACCCTGTCTCAACTAAAAATAGAAAAATTAGCTAAGCATGATGGTGGGTGCCTGTGGTCCTAGCTACTTAAGAGGCTGAAGCAGAATTGCTGAGCCCAGAAATTTGAGGTTGCTGTGAGCTAGGCTGAGGCCATGGTACTCTAGTCCAGGTGACAGAGTGAGACTCTAAAAAACAAAACAAACAAACAAAATAACTAGAGAAAAGGCAAACAAATATATTAATGCTTACATGGACATAAAAGTCCTGCAAATGGGTTCCAAGGCCAGATGGTAAAGACTTGAATAGGCCCCTCCTCAGAGGGAGAGGGAGAGGCAGGGTGTGAGTGATTACAGGGGGTAGTAAATGATTTTTAGAAAAAAAGGATGAGGCCAAAGAATAGATAATCTCTTGGGACACAATTGTTCTGAACTCAGTAGGAGATGAAGGGTGGAAACTCACTGTAAATAAAGGTTGTATTATTATGTAGAACAGGCCTCTCAGGTAATCTTTCAGGGCAGCCCTCCAAAGAACAGATGAAAAGTTTGTCTGATGATGACTTTTTTTTTTTGCAGCTTTTTGGCCTGGGCTGGGTTTGAGCCCGCCACCTCCCGCAAATGGGGCTGGCGTCCTACCCCTTTGAGCCACAGGCACCGCCCCCTGATGATGACTTTTAAGTCTTTTCCCTTCTTGGAGTGGTTAATCTTTCCAGGCTATGTGATGTGATTCCTAGGGAAGGGATCTTAAGATAATTGTAATTTTTTAGGGAGCAACTTTCCTCAGTCTGAGAAGTGACTTTCAGGCGCCCCTCCCTGCACTTGGCTGGGGAGAAACAGGAGAAGGTTGGAAAGTCCGTGGTCTTGAAGCAGCTTCTCAGGCCTTCCAGCGCAATAGAGTGACTGATCTGTTTGCTTTTGTGAATGGCAATAAAACCTTGATTCTTCCAGGTGACTAAATGAACCCCCTCTTGGCCAAGTGGAT
The DNA here is from genome assembly GCA_963574355.1 of Loris lydekkerianus. Lineage (NCBI taxonomy): Eukaryota > Metazoa > Chordata > Mammalia > Primates > Lorisidae > Loris > Loris lydekkerianus. Next base: position 14,899 of record CAUYPK010001518.1, read on the forward strand.
CCCAAAAATGCCCTAAAGTTGAGTTGCTGGCCAAGAAGAGGGAGTTCAGAAATGCCTTGTCATGACACCCTCTCTTGGAGATCTGTAACTAATTAACAGGCCTAAGGTTCAGCAAGACAAAAATCAAACCATTCCTTCAGGTCATCAATTTCTCCCTCAGATCACCTGAGTCTGTCTGGTGACTTGTCTCTGATCATTGGGCTTCCTTATCTTAACTTAAAACATTCCAAGCCTTCATTGTCATCTGATATAGGACAAAATTTTATAAATTAAAGAAACATTCCAAGCCTTTAGATAAATCTTCATTTCTTTAGTGAATTATAAATGCAAGAATCTTTAAACCCACTTATCACCTGTTTTCCCCCTTCTTCCAAATGTCCTGCCTTTTTGGGACAAACCAACATGTTACTGAAAGTTCGGCATTTGTCTTCAAGGCCACATCAGGAGAAAAAGGACAGATGGTTTGAGAAGAAGGAAAGAGAAGTTTATTAATTTGCTAGCAAATGACAAGCATGGTGGACTTGTGTCTTAAAGTTCTGCAGTCCTAACTATAAGCAGAAATACAGAAGGTTTTTTTTTTTTTTTTTACAGACAAAGTCTCGCTTTGTCACCCTAGGTAGAGTGCTGTAGCGCCACAGCTCACAGCAACCTCTAGCTCTTGGGCTTAGGTGATTCTCTTGTCTCAGTCTCCCAAGTAGCTGGGACTACAGGTGAGCCCGGCTATTTTTGTTTGTTTGTTTGTTTGTTTTGCAGTTTGGCCGGGGCTGGGTTTGA
>CAUYPK010001520.1:0-40260 GCA_963574355.1 Loris lydekkerianus
GAGACCAACAGAAGGGACCCACTAGTAAATGTGGAATGTAAATATCTTAGCAAAATAACTAAGAAAATGCCAGGAAGGCTATGTTAACTAGTGTGATGAAAATGTGTCAAACGGTCTATGAACCAAGTATATGGTGCCCCATGATCATATTAATGTACACAGCTATGATTTAATAAAAAAATAAATAAATAAATAAAAATAAAAATAAAACAAGCAGTTTACTGAAAAAAAAAAAAAAAAGAACCAAAAGGGATGATGCTCAACATCTCACCTGGGTATTGAAGATGAGCAGTCTCTCCTCAGGAAGTACACATAGGCTAAATGAATCAACGTAGTTCTGGTCAAGGGGGATCATCCCTGGCAGAAGGCTCTGCTGTGGCTCACTGAGTGGGCAAGGGCTATTGAGGGAGGTAGTCACAGGTTGACTCATGGCAGCCTTTATATCCCTCAGGGCTCTATATACAAAGCTCCTCCTTAAGCCAGCTATTTTGCCATTGTTCTACTCCCAGGGGTGCACATCCTTAAAGACCAGTACTATATAGAAGGGAGGAATTCAGGGTGGCTGATTCCCTGCCCTCAGAGACCAGGCATACACCATTTAATTTTCTCCCTTGTTCCTGCTGGTCTCCACTTTGTGGATCTTGCTCACAGACCACTTATCTCATAAACACCAGTGTCCCTTTCAGTTACACACAAAAACTTCCCTATCTGATGGTATCAGGAAGCCCAATTCCTATTTTAGGTGTGAAATAATATATGCTAGACATACCAAAACAATGTATACACATTTTAAGAGATATAATCTCTATATTACTTTTGCTTAAGCAGTAGTTTGCCATAATCAGAAGTGTCTGGGTGCTGATGGTATTAGCAGTTAAGTTTCTGGAGAGTCAAAAGTTCACTAAAGATTTTCAAATGTGGAGGAGGTTAGCACCCCTAAACCCTCCATTGTCCAAAAGTTAACTGTAATTATAAACATTAGCTAAGGCATTGTAAAATGTCAGACATTTGGGGTGTTTCTTCTTATGAGTCATTGAATGTTTGATTAACCATAATTTTTGGTCTTTATATTTTTGAGGGAAGATTCTAATATATTATCAATGCTGACTGCCAAAAATATAGACAGGACTATTATTCCATGTTTAGAGTTTAATAAACACCTTTCCCAATTTTTTCACAATAGTTTCAATATACATTTTTCTTCACATTAGGAGATGTGAACTGAAATTATAGTTCATTTTTTTAAATTAGGGTGTTAATTCACTGCCAGGTGTAGTAGCTCATACCTGTAATCTTAGTACTCTGGGAGACTGAGGTAGGAGAGTCACTTGAACTCAGGAGTTTGAGGCCACCCTGAACAAGAGGGAGACTCTGTATCAACCAAAAATAGAAAAAATTAGCCAGGTGTGGTGGCAAATGCCTGCAGACCCAGCCACTCAGGAGGCTGAGGCAAAAGGATCACTAGAGCCCAGGAGTTTGAGATTTCAGCGAGGTAAGATCATGGCACTGCACTCTGCCTGGGTGATAGAGCAAGATTCTGTCTCACAAAAAAAATTAGGAAAGAGGAGTTTAAACTATTGCTTTTCTCTGTCAATATGATATTCTATGAAGAAAATTCCAAAGACTATACTAAAAGACTCCTGGAATTGATGAATAAATTCAGCAAAGTCTTAAGTTATAAAATCAATGTACACAAATCAGTACCATTTCTATATACCAGTAACAATGAAGCTGAGAGTCAAAAATGCAATACCATTCACAACAGCTACAAAGAAAGAGAAACATACTTACAAATGTGTCTAGCCAAGGAGGTGAAACATCTGCAAAAGGAGAACTAAAAATCCCTGAGGAAAGAAATTGCAGAGCTCACAAACATGTCACGTTCACAGATCAGTAGAATTAAAACTGTTAAAATGTCCATATTGCCCAAAGTGATTCACATATTCAATATAGTCTCCATAGAAAAATCAATATCTTATTTCACAAACCTAGAAAGGATAATACTATGCTTTGTTTGGAACCAAATAAGAGCCTCAATAAGCCAAAACAATCTTAAGAAAAAGGAACAAATCTGGAGGCATCACATTACCAGACTTCAAACTACTTTCAGGCTATAGTAACCAGAATAGCATGATATTGTCACAAAAATAGAGACACACACCAATAGAACAAAACAGAGAACTCAGATATCAAACCATCTACCTACAACAGAATTGATATTTGACAAAGCAGACAACAACATGCATTGGAGGAATAATCCCTATTCAATAAATGGTGCTGGGAAGATTGGACAGCCACATGCAGAAGAATGAACTGTAGCTCAGCGGCTAGGGTACCAGCCACCAGAGCTGGCGGGTTCAAATCCAGCCAAGGCCTGCCAAACAACAATGACACCTACAACCAAAAAATATCCAGGTGTTGTGGTGGGCACCTGTAATCCCAACTACTTGGGAGGCTGATACAAAAGAATCACTTAAGCCCAAGAGTTGGAGGTTGCTGTGAGCTGTGATGCCATGGCACTCTACCCAGGGCAATAGCTTGAGACTCTGTCTCACAAATAAATAAATAGATAAATAAATAAATAGATAGATAGATTCAAGATGGATAAAGGACTTAAATGTGGGGCATAAAACCACAAATATTCTAGAAAAAATGTTGGAATCAAGTATAAAAAAACTATCGAAAAATGTTGGACAGACTCTTCTAGACATTGGCTTAGGCAAAGAATTTATGACTAAGACTCCAAAGGCAATTACTAGAATGACAAACATAAATAAATAGGACTTGATTAAATTTAAAAGTACCTGCACAGCACAGAAATAATCAACAGAGCAAGAGTGGGAGGGAACATTCACTATACAACAATAAAGGGTTAATGAACAGGCAGACTCTACAAATAACTCAAACAAATCAGCAGGAAAAAAACAAACAACCCCATTAAAAAGTGAGCAAAAGACATGAACTTCTGAAGCTTTTTGAAAGAAGACACAGAAATGGCCAACAAACAAAAAAATACTGAATGTCACTAATTATCAGAGCAATGTAAGTTAAAACCATAATGAAATGGCACCTTATTCTTGTCAGAATGGCTATTATTAAAAAGTTAAGAAACAATAGATTCTGCCATGAATGCAGAGAGAAAGGAATGCTTATACCCTGTTGGTGGGACTGCAAATTAGTAAAATCTCTATGGAAAACAGTATGAAGATTTCCCAATGAACTCAGTGTAGATTTACATTCAATCCAGCAATCCCGCCACTGGTTATCTATGCAAAGGAAAATAAGTAATTATATCTCACAATTACAAAGATGTGGAATTGACCTAAGTGCCCATCAATTCATGAGTGGATTAACAAAATGTGGGATGTGTATACCACAGGTACTACTTAGACACAAGAAGGAATGAATTAATGTCTTTTGCAACAATATGGATGGAACTGGAGACCATTATCCTAGGTCGGATTTCTTAGGAGCAGATAAATAAATGCCACATGTACTCTCTAATATGTGGAACTAATGGATGGATACACATGAGCACAGACAGAAGTAAAAGCCACTGGAAATCAAAAAGGAGGAGGAGGCACGAGAGGGGTAAAAACCGACCTAGCAGGTACAATGAACATTTCCGGTAATGCGCACACTAGTAACCCTGAATTAAGCATCATAAAAGCTATCTATGTGACAAAAACCTTTGTGTCCTCTTAATATTTTGGAATTAAAAATTCTGTAGGAAAGAAAATAGCTTCTATCCAATTACCACAACTAGAAAGAACAGATGGTGAGGAAATTCTGATTGTGGTGAAGCAGAGAAAGCATAGCTGCAGAAGAAACAAAAATTTAAATACCTTTGCTGGAGCAACTTTTCTGCCTTTAATCTCTTTAATTGAATGCTCCCAGCTCTGCTGAAACACATTTTCATCTGAAATAAATTGTGTTGAACAGTGAAATTAAAAAAAAATTATCAAAGTGAGGCAGATTGATTAAAAGGAGAAAAGTATACAATTATTTTTTACTGAGTATACAGGGAAGACTTCAGAATGTAAACTCAAAGACAACAAAGAAATTGTCCATTTTTTTTTATACAATCAGTGTAATTTGGTTTATTGTACCCTCAATAAATCCCCAACAATAAAAAAGAAAAAAAAAAACATTTTAAAATAAAAATGGAATATCCTTAATAAAGAAATAACAATTATCCAATTTCATTAAATCATGATCCTCAAATTCATGTCATTTTAATATTCTGTATCATCAAATGGAAAGACCGCTTCTGCACATAGAGGTATAATGGTCCTCTCGGGGAAAATCACTTGTGTAATTGGGTTATGAATTGAATTACCCACTTTTTTCATGGAACATCATTTTTACTTGAAAAAATAACTGGTGGTGGCTCAGCACCTGTGGCTCAAGCAGCTAAGGTGCCAGCCACATACATCCGAGCTGGTGGGTTCGAATCCAGCCTGGGCCCGCCAAACAACAATGACAGCTACAACAAAAAATAGCTGAACATTCTGGTGGGCACCTGTAATTCCAGCTACTTGGAAGGCAGAGGCAGGAGAATTGCCTGAGCTCAGAAGTTGGAGGTTACTGTGAACTGTGATGCCACAGCACTGTATTCAGGGTGATAGCTTGAGGCTCTGTCTCAAAAAACAAAACAAACAAACAAAAAAAAACAAAAAACTGTGGATAACTGTGGTTATGCAGATTTGGCTATCTGGCAGGTGTTTTCTGAAATTCAAACCAAGTAAGCCTGTCACTCTGAGAAAAATAACTGACAGTATTTGTTGCCAATGATAAAATTCAAGCTTTCAAGTAAAAAATTATAAGTTTAGAAAATTTGTATGCGCTATCATGAGCTTGCTAGATTCCCAATACTTAAACATTTTCTGTTATTACCAAAAGTCATTTTTAAATATTGTATAATGAAATGCATCAATATTTGAATTATCTATATAAATCGGTGAACCAATATTTTCCAAATGACCAAAGCAAGATGTTACAAAATCATGCATGGGTAAAAATACCATTCAAGAGGCAAGGTAGATCAAAGGACTTTAACATAATCAAGTACAAATTCATTGATGTGGTTTCATAGTCTATAACTACCATTTGAGAAAATACTACTTGTTGAGTTTTGATGTAGTATCAAAGAAAAACAGCCACAATTATCTGAAAAGACTATTAAAATGCTCCTCTCTTTTCCAACTATACATCTACGTGAGGCTGGATTTTCTTCAGATATTTTAACCAAAACAACATGTTGCCAACAGATTCAATGCAGAAGCTGATAGGAGAATCCAGTTGTCTTTTAGAGGACAAAGCCACATTGAAGAGATTTGCAAAAATGTAAAACAAGGCCATTCTTTTTTTTTTTTTTTTTTTTTTGAGACACAATCTCACAGCAACCTCAAACTCTTAGAATCAACTGATTTTCTTGCCTCAGCCTCCCAAGTAGCTGGGACTACAGGCGCCCGCCACAAGGCCCAGCTATTTTTTTTAGAGATGAGGTCTTGCTCTGGCTCAGGGCAGTTTCAAATTCATGAGCTCAGGCAATCCACCTGCCTCAGCCTCCTAGCATGCTAGGATTATAGGCATAAGCCAAGGCCATTTTTTCCACTAGTTTTTGTTTTAGAAAATAACTATTTTCATAAAAGTACATGATCTACATTAACATGTACTGCACATTTTTTAAATGAATTTTAAAAACCATTTAACATTTTATAAGATTCTTGGTGATTTCTTATATGTCAAATATCAATAGTTATAACCTGCATAAAGAAAAGCTCTTTAGAGACCTCAGTTTTGTTTTGTTTTTTTTGTTTTTTTTTTTCTTGAGACAGAGCCTCAAGCTGTCACCCTGGGTAGAGTGCTGTGGCATCACAGCTCCCAGCAACTTCCAACTCCTTGGCTCAAGCGATTCTCCTGCCTCTGCCTCCCAAGTAGCTGGAACTACAGGCGCCTGCCACAACACCCGGCTTTTTTGTTGTTGTTGTTGCAGCCGTCATTGTTGTTTGGTGGGCCCAGGTTGGATTCAAACATGCCAGCTCTAGTGTATGTGGCTAGTGCCTTAGCCGCTTGAGCCACAGGCACCGAGCCAAGAGACCTCACTTTTTAAGAGTATAAAGTGACCCTGAAACCAAAGCATTTTAGAGCCACTGGTATAGAATAAGCAATATGCTTACTGGCTGACTGTCTAGCCTGCCCTAGGGATACTATGTTATCAACCATCTTTATAGCTGAACTTGTCAGGACTCCTTACTGCCATTCCAGCTCATTACGATTCTTGTGCCAATGTCTGGCTTTTATTATTTTATGATGCTATAATTCCCATTGGTTATCAGGGAGCCAGTTTTGGAATGACCTCTTTCATCAGACCTGGCCTACAGAGAACAGCCCAAACTTAGGTTTTTGAAGATTCTGGTACACTTCGCATCAGTGCATTCCTTGTTGCTTTTATAACCAGAGTATCTTCTGGGCCTTCTGCAGAATGTAAGTGGTTTCTGGTCTTACACAGAATGCCCACTATAGCATACCTACTTCTCTGAGCTATTTGTATCATTATTCCCCATTCTGCCATGGTAGTTCTGGCATTTCCATTTCACTTTGGTGGGCTATTGCCTTTCACCTGTCTCCCAGGATCTTTGTCAGGCTATGAAGTCCTAATTCATAGGGGAGTGCTCCCATAACAATAAAGCCTCCCTTATTCAACTTACTGTTCAGCCCAGATCCCACCTTGATCTCGCCTATGGCTCCTGTTGGCTAGCTCTGCGGCTCCTTTAGGGTATAGCTTTCTTCCCTAGAAGACCCCTGCATATCTCTGGGTGGGATCTGTTGCCACTTGGCTCTATTTATTGGTCTTGTAGGCCAGGAGAGAAAGGCGGCTTCCTTTAGAGCCCAAGGAAAATGCCTAGCAATGTTGCAGCTGTAAGCCTTTAGTAGCCAACACTCATGGCAGCTAAAAAAATGAGCACCTCTATCCTGAGGGTGACCTCGGTGGTACCCCACAACAGCCACTATAGAGACAAAGTTCAACTTTACTTATGAGACAGAGCAGGGATCAAGAACCTAATGCTCTGGAGTCAGGGGTTTGAACTCCATCTATTTCCTTAACCTTTTAGAGGCAGTTACTTCAACTATTAGATGAAAAGGAATAGTACTACCTAACAGGTAGTACTAACAGGAACCTGACCAGGTGTGGCCTCAGGGCGCACTACGGGTTCCGTGGCTGTCCACGCTGGACGTGAGTCAGGCTCTTTAGGTGTGAGAGGGCCTAGGAGACCCGCCCGGGGGTTGTTCTGAGACAAATGAAACAAGGAATGTAAGTGCTTAGTATAATGCCTAGCACATACTAAGGGCATTGTTACTGCTGCTGTTATATATAAAATATTATATGTATATATATAAGTACAGACCTAAAGTTTGTGTGCAATTTAAAAGTTTAACATAATAAATTGCACGTGAACTTTGCACACAAACTATATATATATATATATATATATATATATATATAGTCATAACTTACCAAAGTCTGAAAGAGGTGCCTCTAGTTGACACCGAAGAGTGCTCCCTGGGGATGTTGTGGAAGAGGCTCTAGCGTCCCTAGAAGTACTCACAAAAGATGACCTTTGGGGCCCATTCTGTCCCCATGCTGTCTGCATCTCTGATTTCTGTAATTCCCACCTTACCCCTATTAAGGGAGAAGCACTTAGAAACTCATATTCACCTTCAGGCCACTAGGGGGCCATTTAGTTGCCTGCAACGGGAACAAGCTAATGGGTTCTTAATGGCTCAAGCACTAGGGAGATCTGGCTCAATTATATCTGAAAGCATTTTGAGTTCCTGGGGTAAAAGACACTATGTAAATCCAGATAATAAATAGGGTTTATTGATGACAGGTTAAAGAATCTGGCACTGTTGAGTTTGGAGAATAGGGTAAGAAGAATTGAATAAGGGCTTCAAGTATATTATTCTTGGGTATAGAAGAGTGACATGCTGTTTTCTTACAGCAGTTTAATTTGCAGTAGAAAGATGGAAATACAATATGGAGTGCATTCAAGAAAGGGAATCCAAGAAAGCTTTGCATTGATCTTACCTGAAATCTTATCTTTAAGAATAATCAACCTTGGGATAGTTGTAGTAGCAGTCCTGCCAGGAAGCCCAGTGAGCTCAGGAGAGAAGAGAGAATAACTTCCAGACAGAATTCAGGGATTTTTAACTCAACAGGCCAAGCTGCCACACTAGTGCTGGTAAACCTGGGAGCAAGGTGAGGAAGAAGTGGATTATTTTTTCCCCATGAGCCCATAGAAGGAAATAAATATTCCAGACTTTCAATATCCTTGGAATTTCTCAGAAAGTACAAAGGCAGGCTTTTTCTTGAAATACCATCCAGCAGCCATTGCTAGTGGCAAACCCACACCTGGGCCTCAATTAGGAAAGGGACTGGGTTAGTAGAGGCCTTGTGGTTCCAGCACTAGGCTCTGAGGTGACAAGGCAGCAGTGTTGGCAAGAGGCTTCCTTCTGGAAGAGAGTTTGCAGAAGCCAAAGATTCCTGGAGGAGGAAAGGAAGCAAAAAGGACAGAGGGAGTCTGTCCACCCACCAAACCCATCAAGACTACAGTACTCTCAGTCATCACACATGCAGCCACAGTCTCCCTCACCCATTCAGAGGGAGATCCACAAACCAGGCTAGCCACACACCCAGTTCTGGGAACACAGGATGTAGTTTTTAAGGAGGAAGGAACTAGAAATTCTGGAGAGCCTCATAGAGAGGAAATGGGGAGGAGAAAAGGCAAAGAGAGAGAAGGGTGGAAGAAGGGAGGAGACGCAAGAAAAGTGGCTAATGAGAGTCTGAGACCATTATGGAGAGGGACTGTTAGCACCCAGAGGGTCCAAAGCCCAGACACCAGGCCGCACGAGGTGGCTCAGGACTGTAATCCTAGCACTCTGAGAGGTCCACGCAGGTGGATTGCTTGAGCTCACAGGTTTCAGACCAACCTGAAAAAGAGTGAGACTCTGCCTCTAAAAATAGCTGGGGGTTGTGGCGGCACCTGTAGTCCCAGCTAGTTGAGAGGCTGAGGCAAGAGAATCGCTTGAACCCAAGAGTCTGAGGTTGCTGTGAGTTATGACACAAGGGCACTCTAGCAGGGGAGACAAAGTGAGACTCTATCTCAAAAGAAAAAAAGGCCCAGACACAAAGCACACTGCTTGCCCACACCCCCACCTGGAGCCAAGGAAGACACACTTCACAAGAGAAGGTCTAAGAGAAGGGGTGAAGGGGTGGACAACCACCCAGGCTTTGAGGCCAGAAGAGGAGCTCTGGGAACCAGACTCATCCAGTTCAGGGCAGCAGCTTGGGTCCAAATCAAGGCCAAACCTGGGTGTCAGAAGACCCAAAAAGAGAGACCCGGGACATGTTGTGAACTTTGGGACTCAGGCGGCAGTCTGGAGAACCAGCTCAGTGGGTGGCTAGGTCTGGAGGCTCCAAGAGGCCTGGGCAGCCTGATTCCAGGGCTTTAAAGAGGACAGCGATTTGGGACGGTTCTGGCAGACCCCCGAAGCCCAGCCTGGATGGGGAGAAGGAACCTGACCAGGTGTGGCCTCAGGGCGCACTACGGGTTCCGTGGCTGTTCACGCTGGACGTGAGCCAGGCTCTTTAGGTGTGAGAGGGCCTAGGAGACCCGCCCGGGGGCGTACGTGGAGTGGTGCACGAGCCGGGAACATGAGCGTGGTATCACCCCCATTTCAGGAGGTAAACCGAGGCCTGAGGTCCGAACCCGGGACTGCTATTCCACCTGTCATTTCCGAGCCTCAGGGAGGAGCAGGGAGGTGCCAGAGTTGACAGGTCTGCGCTGTGACAGCTTCTTCCGCCCCCTTTCCAGTTCCGCACTCCACCCGGCACTATGCCGTTCCCCTTTTAAAGAAGCGCCGGGGGCTCCCAGCTTCGTCATGCCAGCTCGCGCGGGGCCGCAGTGACGTCGCCCCTTTAAGAATCAGCCGCCCTTAACTCGCTCTTAACGGGGCGTCCCGGAGGGGCTCCCGGCCCCAGACTGCAGCCCGCCTCTGCGCGCGGCACTTCCGGACCCCAGCGTCGCCCTTTTAAGAGGCAGCCTCCAGCCGCGCTCTCCCCCGCCCCCTGTTGCCGGCGCGCGAGGCGGGGGAGCCGGGCCGGAGAGGAGCGCGCTGTCCGCGCTGCCACTGGAGACCCGGCAGCCGGCGGCCAGGCAGGCGGCAGCGGCAGAGCGCGTGGCGGCGGCGGCGGATGGGGACGCGGAGCCGGGCGGCTGTGGCGGCTGTGGCTGTGGCGGCGGCGGGGAAGCAGCTGACGGGCCGGCGGCGGCGGCGGCGCTGGCGGCGGTGACTGGCCCAGGCCCCGGCGGCGGCTGCTGCGACGCGGTGGCGGGCTGCGGTCGGGCGGCGTGAGGAGCGGCGGCGGAGCTCAGAGCCGCCGGGAACTGAGAGCGCTGGGCTGCCCCCTGTCCAGTCCTCGCAGGCCGCCAGGCCCCCTCCAGCCGGGGCAGTGGAGCACCGGGGCAAAGGCCGGGGCCCCCCCATGAAGGAGCGCGACGCGGCCCCGGCCGAGCGGGGCAAGCCGGCCACCTACACTGGGGACAAGAAGGCGAAGATGGCGGCCAAGACCAACAAGAAGTGGGTCCGGCTCGCCACCGTGTTTGCCTACGTGCTCTCCGTGTCGCTGGCCGCCATCGTGCTCGCCGTCTACTATAGCCTCATCTGGCAGCCGGTGGGCGCCGGGACCTCGGGAGGGGGTGCCGTCCCGCCCCCCGGTGGCTCCAACGCCACCGGCCCGTCCGGGACTTCGGGGGCAGCGGCGGCGGGGCCCAACACTACCGGGTTGTCCCGCCGCGAGGCGCCACGCGCTGCGCCCCCACTGCAGGCGGCTCGGCCGATGCCTCCGGAACCCCCTGCAGACAGCCCCCAAGCCGGGCCACTGGAGCGGCCGCGTGGGCCGGTCGAGGACGAGGAGGAAGCGGTGGCGGCGCCCAGGAGTCGTTGAACCCCCTGCGCCGGGGGTCGTCCGGAAACCATTCTCCCCAAGCCCAGAGGCAGGATTGTGCAGCAGGATGAGGCAGGGAGCCCGCCGGGGAGAACCCCCCAGAGTGAACGCCCCCCTAACCCTTTAAAATCCTCGGCTCGCCCCAGGAACCCATGGCCCGAAGCCCGATCTTCAGCCAAACGACCACGATTCTCCGGGGACTCGGGGTTTGGTCTTCCCAGGACAGTGCTGTGCCAGGGCCCTGAGCCATAGGGGGTTGGGGGAGGGGTGGGGAGCTCCCAGCACCGAACCTGTCTGCGGCACTTGCTCTGGTGTATCCTATGTGTCGGGGTGACTCGGGCTTTCCCCCAAGACTCAGGGGAAGGAGGGAGCTGTAGGGGCTCTTTTTTAATAAGCTGAAGCTCTCGCAAGAGAGCACCAAAAGTAGTGGAGCTCAGGTACCTCAACCTAGTTGCAGTGGCCAGAAATGCATTTAATTTATAGATCCCTGTATATAGTTGTTGACATATGCACTAGAAGCTATAATCACTTAGAATTCTATGTATGCTCCCACATCCTGGGTAGCTGCTGACTGCTGGGGTCAAGCAAGGGCTATTTGCTGGCCTCATGGTGCACCTAGACAGAAGGGCACAGGCACGGCTTTTTTCATCATCCTTTCTCTCCTGTTCCCCTTGTTTTTGAAAGATAAGTTTATGACATTCTTGCACAAAAGAGTATAATCATTCTTAGACTATTGACAGAGGAAAACCTTAGACAAAGTAGAAGCAGTTTAGGGAGGGTGAGGAATGTACTGATCCCCTCCTCTTCCCACCCTCGTGTCCCCACCAAAGAGGCTTCCTATTGCAGCCCTGAGTATCTGGATATGGGCCAGGGAGGAAGGAAGGGAAAGAGCAATGCTGCTGTGCTTCAATCCTGGCCCTCCCTGCATAGAATTCTTTTAGGAAGAACAAGCTTTTGTAAGTAGAGTGACTGGCAAGTGTTTTATCTTTTTTTTTTATTTCCCTGCTCCTCAAGATCTTGTCTTGTTCCAGTAATCACCTTTGCCTTCCATCTTTCCTGAGCCTATAGCAACAAAGCAGCCCTGCGACTGGGATCTGTTGTGACACCAGAGCTTTGATCACACATCTTCTGGTTTTGAGTTATACTGCAGAATCAGAAAAGCTAGAAGGTGGGCTTCAGACTCAGGATTGTGCTTGGAGAGCCAGTTAATAGGCCAGCCATGGGAAGTTTGAATCGGCTGTCTTTACCTTTCTCCATAAGCTGTACTTAAATGCAGCCTGTAATTTTTAAAGGAGGTGAGAAACATCAAGAGAAATGACAATACATATAGCTCTGGGGCAGCAAGAATTATGCTTCCTCAATTTGTATTCCATTTCCTTCTGCCACTTGCTTTTAGGCAACTGAATGTGGGTAGGGAAGAGATATCAAACCCCTAGTGCTTCCTTTTTGGGAAATGAGGCACTTTTTAAAAAAAAAAAAAAAAAAAAAGATAAAAAACTTACCCACCTGAGTCCTGAAACAGTTGGTCTCTCCAGTTTTCTTGCCTACATTCTAGTTAGCTCTGATCCAAGTTTACAGGACAACAGCCTTGTTTTAAGCCATGTCCTGGTGTGGGCAAGATAATAGCAATTGAGCTGTCACAGCCTACCAGCAGGCTGGTAACACCTCCAAGGTCTTTTGGCTAGAGATTTCTTAGCAGCTGACTAGGTCTTCAGTCATTAGGAAGCCTATGAGGCCTTTAAATTTTTGGTGGGAGACTGGGGGGAAAACATAAAATGCCACTTTATAACTTCAATAATAGCCTGTAATTTATATTTACTGTGTGAATTTTTAGTCCTATATTTTAATAATTTGTAAATTGATCTCTTATTCCAAGAATCCTTTGAACTCATAGGAGAATATCTGGGAGTCCAGTCCCCTGTCCCCTTCCCGACCCCTGTTTTCTGGACTGTTTCAATCCACTTTGGGATGGATCAGAGTCTAGGGAGACCACTCATAGGTCCAGCTGCTGGTCTCCTGACTCTAAAGCCTTCACTGGAATTAGGACATTTGGTCCAGCCCTAGCTGTGAACATGACCAGAGACATTATTTATAATTCAGCCATTTAAGATATTCCTGTACTCAAAAAGTCCTGTATATTTTTTAAAAGTTTTATTTTTCAGGTAAACAAAAATACATTCTAAGAACTCTGCCTATGTCTGTGTACGTTGATCATTTCTGTTACTGTGCTTCATGGGAAGGAGTAAAGATTGGGAGAGTAATTGGTCTGAGATTTGGTGGATGGCTGGTGATGAATAAGTTTAGGAGGAAAAAGCAATTGCCCTGCTGTTCATGGTACCTGATGGCTTGAATGAATTGATGAATGGAGGTTGGCAGAATCCATCTCAGTCAGAAAATGATCATGGGGTGGGAAGAAGAGTCACCTTTTGCTAACCTTAAAAAAGCTGAGTTCTGCTTTACAGGAAGGATTCTGAGTAGATGGCTAACTGATGAAGCTAAGGGACCAGTAAGCATGAATATTAAGATTTATCTCAAACATTTAGCTGGCTGAGTGCTGAGGTGAGGATAAGCTTCCTGATAGCATCACTGTTCTCACCTTTAAACTACTGGCCCCTCCGTAACTGGAGAAGTGCTAACACCAGGAAAGATAGGCATCTGTAGTGCTCGGTCAGAGCTTTGTCTCCCTGGAGGAGGCAAGAGAGCCAAATGGTTGAGAGGTGTGGGTTGCTTTAAAGGTGAAGCTTTTTTCCCTTTAAAGCAAACAAAAAAGGCATGTGGGTGAAAAGCACAAATATAGGGGATTAGTTATGCTGCAAAATACATGGTAAGCAATTGAGCTCAGCTCATTATTAGACAATGCTGCCCAGTACAAATCTGGAGTGAGAAGCCTATGTCGGCGGGCCCCCTGAGGCCTGCACTTCAGCAGAGCTCTGTGTGTGGGGGGGGGTGTAGCTACTGTTCTTTTACATCACCTGGTAGTCTGCAGGGAGGCATGGAAAAAGTCCGCCCTTCTTTTATTTCCCTCTTCAGCCTACACAATGGCTTTCTGTGAGAGGGCTTGGTAAGGCAGAGCAGAAGGGGAGTGAAAGAGTTTCCGAGGCTCTAGTAGTCAGCCCCTCCTTTCTGCAGACAGCGACATGTGGCTTCTGCAGCTGCACACAGTTTCACATGTTGGACATAGAGCAGTACGTGCAGCAGGAACCTGCTGGCTGATGAGAACAGGGCCTGGCGGCTGGGGAGCAGTGGTCAGCAGAGCTTTATTTTCAAGAGTTAGAACATAGCTGGAAATTATCTATGAGGTTTTAAGCCAGAAAGAAGAGGTCTGTGCAGAGATTACTTTTCCTCTAACCACTTTGCACCCAGACTACTAGGACCATTTCTGTGTTTGCTTATATTAGAAGTTACTATGACTATTTATTTATTCCCTGACAGCCTGAATTTGAAGGAAGAGAGATCCTCCCTTGAAGGTGAAGTTTGTTTGGGGGGCGGAGGAGGGAGCGGGGTCAGGGAGCTCTTCAGACTTAGTTTGTGAGGGTGTCTTCTCTTTCCAGCATTGATGCTGAAGTACAAAGAAGTGTCTTTCTCAAGTTTTAAGCATAAGAAATACTTCTCTTCCTAACAGCTCTAGATTTCTATGTGGCATGACACCACAACTTTAAAAGCTTTTCTGTTTACCTCGTTTATAAGTTTTCACCAGGGAATTCTAAGCTAGCTGTTCTTTAGTTGAGTATTTATATCCTGTTTGGAAATGCTGAATGCAGAGCATCTACTTGTTTCTACATGTTTCTTTAAGGAGAACTGAAAGGTCAGGTCACAAGCTTTAGGGCCACCACAGCTTTTTAAAAGGGGTAATAATTGTCCTCCCTTTCCTGTCTACAGAGAATGGAGATATTTCTGGAATTACAATTCAGTAACAAAAGGCCACAGCTGTACTTTATTTTTCCCCAGTGTCCCTTGGTAGAGGGAGGGGCTATGGTGACTTTTCTCATGACCAGTGCTCAATGCCTGGCACAAAGCAATGGCTGCTCGGAGTTTGTTGATCATTGTGTTGGATGGGATTTGCCTTACTGCCATTGTGATGTCCCTGCCGTAATGTACTCATGTACCCATATCCACAGCCCATAATTTGGTTCAAGGGGAGGGGAGCAAGTTGCTAAAGAGAATCCTACAAATCATAGCTGCACTGACCTCTCTGGCCTCAGTTTCTTTATTTCCAAGTGGTTGGATTCTGGTTTGGTCACTGGTTCTCCCCAGGTGCCAGGAGTTCATAGCTGTATTCCATGTGGTGCTTAATCGACGTGATCCATTCATTGTCTCCTCTGCCCCATCCAGACCGCCTGATGTTGGCTATAAAAATACCTGCTGTTGAAAGTTTTTTTGTCACATCTGTTCCACTTGCTTACATAGTCTGTGGTTTGCTGCTGCCAGCCCGTTGTGCTTTCTGTTCCCTCCAGTAGGTAATTAAAAAAACAAACAAAAAGCCTCTTTACCACATACCCAGGTTTACCAGGCACTTTATCCTACACAGAAACAGCCGTGGCTCCCAGTGATATACTCTGCACATGAGCCCCCTGGCCAGGAGGAAACACTCTGGTCAAGTCAGCTTCCCTGGCCCCATTCAATTCTATAAACGTTTATTAAGCTACTACTAACAGATCAGAAAATTACCAGATGGTTCTTGCCTTTAAAGAATTTACAGTGGCATAAGAGTCTTGTTACAACTACCCTGTTGTCTTCAATAATCTGTTTTTGCAATACTTTATCAGTTAAATGCCAATAAGATTCTAACTAGTAGTGTTGGGAATATTTTCCACAAGTCACTGCCATTAATTCAAGAACTATTTATTTAGTGTCTATGGTTGCCAAGTGAGCCTCAAACGTCCCCAAACCAACGTGTCCAAAAAAGCAATTGTGTTGATTATACCAAAGAATTCCTTTCAAATATGTCTACCTTTCTCTGCTACCTCAGTATTGGGGGTCATGAGTTGAGGTCTCCCCCAACTTGTGTCCTGGAGGCCCAGTTGTCCCTTCAGCTCCCTACTGGTAGCCTGGGCAGTGTCAAGTCACAACAGCCAGTCTGTGAGCTGTAGACGGCTCACAGCATCACAAGGACCTGGGTGGGGAAGCAGAGTGTTCTTGGGAAAGACCCCTGGCACTGGAAGACAGGAAACCTGAAGACTCCACAATGGCAGTAGTTAAGGCCTTTGACCTCTCTTTTCTCCTAACCAAGTGGGAATTCATGAGAGCAAATGGAGGAAGAGTACTTCAAACAAAGAAGAATGAACAAGCAAGCTGAAATTTAAAAAAAAAAAAAAAAAAGAAAAAGAAAAATGCACAGAAAGAAAGAAATGTGCAGGGATAGGTAGTAAACATTACACCAATGCCCAGATCAACAGCATCAGTGTCAGCTGGGAATTTGCTAAAATGATGACACTTTAGGCCCATCCCAGGCCAACTGAGTGAGAAATTCAGCAAGTGGAACCCAGCATTCTGCTTTAATCAGCCTTCCAGGTGATTCTGATACATACTGAAATTTGAGAACCACTGGCCCAGCCTTTCCTTCTGATTCAGTAACTTAGGGTTAGGATAGTTCTCTTTTGATGTATGGTTATTAAGGTGACTTTCAATCTTTTTTCTTGGCTGAAGCCAGCTGCCCAGAGGGACAGTATGTCCGCAGTGTCTGTAAAAATCCTACATTGTCCATTATTTTTGATGGTTGCCAGAGAACTTGCCCTGGAGAGCTTGTTAAGAAGGAGACAGGCCTGAAAGAGCCCCCGCCCCCAAGGTACTGGTGTGTTTGCCTCACCTCCTGCCCTGAGGCCTGCTGCTTCTCCAGCCAGTCCTTAAAAGGAGCAGTGGGTGCCACATTTGTTCTTTCTGGTGCCAGGTCTGTGCTTTTTCACTTCCCTGGCGTTGAGTGGATGCTTAATGAGAGGCTGTGACGTAGACCCCGCAAACTTGTTGAGAGAAAGCAGCCTCAGCCCATAGTTTCTGCTGTCTCCTCTCATTCCTTTCCCAGCCTAACTTCTCCCCCTTCTGTGGGATTGTGGTAAGCCTCTGTCAGCCCTTCCTCATAAGCCCTGATAACCCTTGCTCAGGAGGTGATGTTTGTGGGGTCTGTGGACTCTGATAAATGACTCAAGAGACAAATGAAGCAATGTCTTTAATTTATCCTATTCTATTGACCCCCCAACTTGATTTAGTCCCCAAAATAAGATGGGGAGTTTTGCCATTTCCTTTGTTTTTTGAGAGCTAGTACTAGCTTGCTTCTTTTTTTTTCTTCTTCTTCTTTTTTAATTTTTTTTAGAAACAGTCTTACTCCATCACCCTAGGTAGAGGGTCCTGGTGTCATAGTGTCATAGTTCACAGCAACCTCAAACTCTTGTGCTCAAGAGATCCTCTTGCCTCATCCTCCCAAGTAGTTGGGACTATAGGCACTGGCCACAATGTCTTAGATCGTTTTTCTATTTTTAGTAGAGATGGGGGAGGAGGGCCACCTTGCTCTTGGCTCAGGCTGATCTCAAACTCCTAAGCTCTAGGGATCCTTTGGCCTCATCCTCCCAGAGTGCTGAGATTACAGGTGTGAGCCACCACACCCACAGCCAGGGTTATTCCTATCCTGTTATTCCTATCCTGCAGCCAGGATTAGGGCTGGAGTTGACCAGTGGTCCAACCTTCCAAACTTGTGCCTTGTTAGATAGGCAAGGATCCCCTGCTTCCATAGATCCCCAATCCTCCCTTGATCATAAACAGAATGCAGTCCTGCTACTCCTTTGGGTGAGGAAACGTAACTCTGGAAGGCATGGAGCAAACTCTGCAAGGAGGTTCATTCTGGGGAAAATAAAGAAGCAAAAAACGTGGTGTGAGATTGCTACTGATGTTAACAGAAAAAAAGAGGACGCACTCTGAGCTGTGAGAGCCAGTGTGCAGAGTTCAGGGGGAAATGAGGTAGAGCCAGTGGGTAAGGACAGAGGCCACTGTTTGTAAAAGCAAGGGTACTTCCTGAGGCTCTTAACTCCACTAGACCACTTGGGGTGATTAAAAGAAGCCAACTGTCCAGGAGGGCTGGATAAACTTTACAAACCATCCCTGGTTTCCCTGAAAGCCATTGCTCCCCACCCCCCACCGGTGAAGATCAAGCTAGAAGAGAAGGTAAAGAAAAAGACAAGTATGGGTCACACCAAATAGGTACTTCATTTATTCAACAAGTATTTATTGAGTGCCTTCTGTATGCCAAGCCACTGCAGAGAGAGTCTAATGTGTGTTGGGTATATTTCTTATACTCTTATCTTCAGTGTTCCAAAAACCCTTCAAAGTAAGTATTCCTAGCCTCATTTTGCAGACAAGAGACTGAGACTTTTAGAGGTTAAAATTGATCAAGGTCACCTAGCTGACATGTCAGATCTTGGGTTCAGATTCAGTCAGTCAGATTCGAAGGCCTGTGCTTATTCCATTTAACCATGCTCCCTGTCACCAAAACACATGTCTTGCAGGCTGGTCTACTGCATTTTCCTTCTGCCATCTGTCAGAGATGGGCTTGGGATGGATAGTCCTCTGTCCTGCCCTCCTTGCTTTAAGGCCCTGGGGAAAGCTATCATCTCCCTCCTGGCTCCTTCCTCCTCGGTGTGCCCTCCTTTCTCAGCTCCTCTAGCTTTGTGCCTGGGTTCTGGATAGCAGTGATGGATGACGACCTACCAATTTTTAAGAAGAGGCTTCCCAACCAGGGCTTTAAATGAAGGAGCCAGGAAGAGCTACAAACAGCTTCAATGACCCAACACCTGTGGAGGGGCATCTAACTGCACTTTCCTCATACTCCATAGCTGGTTCCATCCTAGTGCAGAAGGGGTAGCCACAATCTGGACAGATGGCTGGGGCCACTGTCATAGCTATTACTTCCCCTAAAGAGCTCTCCTTTTTTGGCCTGGCGTGGTGGCTCACACCTGTAATCCTAGCACTCTAGAAGCTTGAGACAGAAGGATCCCTTGAGCTCAAGTGCTTGAGACCAACCTGAGCAAAGGCAAGACCCTGTCTCTACTAAAAGTAGAAAAATTAGCTGGGCATTGTGGCAGGTGCCTGTAGTCCCAGCTATTTTGGAGGCTGAGGCAGGAGGGTCGCTTAAACCCAGGAGTGTGAGGTTGTTGTGAGCTAGGCTGATGCCATGGCACTCTAGCCTGGGCAACAGAGTGAGACTGTTGTCTCAAAAAAAAGCATTCACTTTTTCTTTTTTTAAGAGACAGAATCTCACTTTATCACCCTCAGTAGAGTGCCGTGGCGTCACAGCTCACAGCAACCTTTAACTCCTGGGCTTGAGCAATTCTCTTGCCTCAGCCTCCCAAGCAACTGAGACTACAGGCACCCATACAAAGCCCCACTATTTTTTGTTGTGTTGCACTTTGACCGGGGCCAGGTTCGAAACCACCACCCTCGGTATATGGGACCAACACCCTACCCACTGAGCCACAGGCACCACCCAGCATTCTTCTTTTTTGAGAAAAGCTCAATATTACTGCAGTGAAGACATTATGGGCCAGTCTCTATTTTCTCCAATCCCTGGTGACTTCAGTCACATCCCTCCTCTTTTTTTTAAATTTTTTCACATCCCTCCTCTTAACATCCTTCTGGATGTTACTCCTATTCTGCCTAGCTTTCTCTCCTGGTCCCTCTGGGAGGACTGAATCAGAGCTCTACCTGATTCCTACATCCTCATCCCACGGCCAAACTTGCCTTGGCACATACCTTTAATGAAGGCACAGCTGTACAGTTGGCAGCATTGGAGGTTTGGGAGCAGATGGTGAGTCTTAGAATTCAAATTCCTTTCTTTGTAAAGTGTCACTCTATTGCTCAGGCTGGAGTGCAGTGGTGCAATTATACCTCACTGCAACCTTGCATTTCTTGGGCATGAGAGATCCTCCTGCCTCAGCCTCCCAAGTAGCTAGGATTACAGGTGTGCACCACCATGCCTAGCTAATTTTTTGTAGAGACAGTCTTACTATGTTTCCCAGGCTGGTTTCAAACTCTTGGGTTTAAGCAATCCTCTTGCCTTGCCTCTGAAAGAGCTGGGATTTTGGGTGTGAGCCACCACACCCAATCAGAACTTAAATTCTTGATCGTAATCATTTCTGGAGATACCTGAATTCAAGGGCTCTGCCTGAACCCACTCTATACTGACTCCATCTTTTTAGAGTTAAAGATTCCAAGGCCTGGACCACACACCAAAGTCATATACTTGTGACTGGAAGACAAGAGAAAAACTTGAGTTTGGAGTCTTCACCCAGACCTACGTATGTCTCACATACATAGAAATGTTTCCAAGCCTTTGCAAAATTCCTCTGATCAACCCCACACCAACCTCTTCCACACCTTTCACCCCATCACCTTCTTGACCAACTTTCTCACTGTGCACTATAGGAAGTTAGCACCATGTACTCGCTGCCCTCCAAAGCATTTTCCCCAGGACTCTCAGCTTCCCACCCAACTCTGAAGCCAGGAATCCCCCACCACCTGGCTTCCCCTCAACCCCTACATAGCCAGCAACCCACCTAGGGTCTGCCTTTGTCTCCAGCCCTACAGATATCATACAAAGTGGGAAACTTTACTATGCAAAAGTATAGTCCAGGAACCAGTAGCATGGGCCTCCCCTGGAACCTGTTAGAAATGCAGATGCTCAGGCCCTCCCCAGAACACAGTATTAGAATCTGCATTACGCTGCATGCTAACATGTAAGAAGCACTCTAAACAGTCTGATCTGCTGAAGTAATATTCCCTCCTCAGCTCCCCCAATAGCAAAGTCCTGGGTTTGATTAGGACTCTCCTAGAGTCTCAGAGGGGGCATGTGAGGCCCATGACTCTCTGCAGAGAGAGACAGCTGTTGCAGGACCAGAGAGGAGGGGAGCAGAAGGGACAAGGTGGTGAGACCCAGGCAAGGGCTTGAGGCAGAGATGGGATAACAAGAGAGAGGAGGGCCTACCTCTGCCAAGCAGCGGTGGGATGGTTCCTTTGGGCTCCTACCACCATCCTCCCCCCAGCCTGTCCTGCACCTAAAGCTGAGAACAGCTCCTGCTGTTCCGCCTAGAACTACCGGATGACTGAGTTTCTTCCCTCCCTCTTGCTGGCAAAGTCACCATCGCCTACCGGCTGGATTACTGGTAGTGGGTGCTCAGGAAATGTTTGTTGAATTCAGAGGAAGCCACAGCTTGTGCGGAGTCTGGATAATTCACCAGACGTGGGCCTCAGGGGAGGGGCCAGATGGAGACTAAGTAGGAAAGACAAGTTCTGATGTCATGAATAGCTGGAGCCACTGTTTCTCTGTCTCTTGAATCCCGATCTCAGTCCTGGCTTTTGCCTGGCCTTTGTGTGGAGAGGTAGAGAGAAAGAAGAAGTAGAAAAGGGCAGAAAATGACCCTGGGCTGCAGGGCCAGGCCCTTGCCTTCATTCAGGATGCACGTAATGTATGACCTGGGTGTGAGGGAGAATTGGTTGCCCCTCCGCACCCCATTTCAGAGAATAGGCCTTTCCAGAGACCCTCCTTTTCAGAGAAGACCTGAACTCTTCTTTTCCCAGCCCAATCCCTGCCAGCTTGGTGACCTCCTTTTCTCTGAGCCTCAGCCTCCTCTTCGGAAGAGGTAGGAAGCTGGCAGAGAGTCCCCTGGTTCAGCCATCCTGTGAGTCTGGGACTGAGTCACCTGGGTGCAAGGCAGGGCCATGGGAAAGGGTCCACGCCTGGGTTGGCCATGTTAGCTGTTGAGACTACTTGCACCCAGGATCCAGCAGCTGGAGAGGGAGGCCAGCCCCTGGGGGGATGATGGCGAGGCAGAAGAGCCAGGTATTGAGGGCTCCTAAGCCTTGGTCTCTGACCACAACAGAGAAAGTTTGCGGCCTGGGTGCCAACAGGCCCAGGCCAGGGCTTAGCAGCCTCAGGTGCCAGCATGGGAACACACCAGGGCTGTACCTGCACGTGAAAACACATGTGTGCACAGGGATGGTCAGGTGAGGTACAGGAGGAAGCCTCCTGGCCCTCACGAGGTCACCTTGCTAGAGTTTGCCACACTGCTCAGTCTTTCTGGCATAGCCACCAGCAAGCAGGTACCCATCACATAGAAGTCTTGACTGAGTTCTTCCCCTTTCCTCTACCCACCTGGGTCCCCAGCCCCCAGGGGCTTTGCTCAGCATCTTCCTGCAGGGCCCCAGGAACCCCCGTTCTCCTCACACCTCCTGTGCCTCTTGCCCTTTGGCTGGTTCCTCTAGGGGCCCTGCTTCTCTGTTCCAGGCCCTGCTGGGCCCCAGCCCTGCCAGACCTGTCTTCTCTGGGCTCTAGGGTCCCCGCTCCTCTGTGTGCCTCAAAGCAAGTCTGGACTTGCAGCGCAGCCTGCTGGTTGTTGCACTCCAGGGGCTGCTGGGAACCATCTGGCTGGGACACAGGCCTAGGAGTGAGCACACACGTGCTCTCTGTGCTCTCTGCAGGCCCAGGGCTTCTGGCCTTTCCTAGGGAGAGGTCAAGGGGAGTCACATCAGTCTCCTGTGGAGAGCCAGGGGCAGAGCTGGCTGTAGGAGTGCCTGACTCTCCTTTTGGCCCTTCTGGGGGTGCCAGGACTGGGCTGGTTGCTGGAGTACTCCCGGGTCTGCCCGGCTCCACCCCGCTCTGCTTCTGTGCATATTCCTCCTCACTGGGGGTCTTGCCAGTCCTTTGGCTTCCCTGAAACAAGAGAACAGCCCAGCTGGCTGGTGAATTCAGGGCTCAGGTCCCCAGCCCACCCCATCCTAGGCCCAAGTACTCACCTCCTGACTCTCCAGCTCTTCCTTGTCTTCCTTCATGTCCCACCTGTAGAAACATAGCACATGGCAGCCCCTATGCCCACTTCCACCCCACTTCACATCACCTCTCCTCAGCCAGTGGCCTATGTCGCCCAGGAAGACACCAAGCCCAAGGGTCTCAGAGTAAGTTCAGAGATAGAATAAGGCTCCAGGACACTCCCCTCCAAGACTGGCCTTTCCCCTAATCCAATAATTTCTTCTAAATGCCACCTACCCTGGTCCCATCCTGGGTCCCCAGCTGCTGTTTATGGCCAAGTCTGCAGTGCCTTGAATTCTGTGGGGACTCCAGGCATGTCCCTACCTGCGCTGCCTGGGAAAGGCGCACCTCACTTCCTGGGGGAAGGGAGCTCTTGTAATTACCACTGGCCTCCCTAGGCACCAGGCTTTCACTGCTGCCTCTGCAGATGGCCTCTCCCAGCATCTCATTAACTTGCCGCCAGGCAGCAGTCAGCCAGGAGGCAGAACCCTCTGGGACAGAGCAGGCACCTAAACTGGTACCAGTCCAGAAAATTGGGACACACAAATGCCTGCCTTGATTTTGTCCCCTGCCACCTATTACCTTCTGGCCCTGCCAGTCAGTCTCTCCTTCCCTTGGGCTTTGCTGCCTGTGGTGGATGCCACCGAGGGTCTCCCAGATTGCCCACCTCGGCCTGTAAGAGACGGTCCACAATCCAGGAGAGATGATGGGCATAGCAGCCAGTTCCCCCCACCTGCTAATGGGTCCCTGCTCCTCCCCCACCAACTCACCTTTTCCATCAGGGGGCAGTGGTGAGGGCTGTACCTTCCGCTGGCTCCTGGGACCTGAGGGGGGCAAAGGAAATAAGGAAAGGGTGGGTAGCAAAGGATCCAAAACAAGAACACAGGTTCTTTCAGCACCAGGAAGCTGTCAGTCCTTAGCTCAATCATGGGCTTCCTGAACCCTCCCCTACCAAAGAGCCCTGGGCTGGGGATCTTGTGGTTGCTTTGCCACACTCTGGCCAGGTGACTTGCCCACCTCTGAGAGCCCCAGCTTCCTGTGTGTAAAGTGAGGGGACCGGAAATCCACAGAGCTGTTCATTCAGCAGACCAGGGCCACTAGTACTTCACCACTGGAGACCAGCACCTCAAAAGGAACCCAGGGCAGGCCACCACAGAGCCTTCTCCCAGGTCAGAACCCAAGCACAAGCTATGGGCTCAGAAAGCAGGAAAGGAGGTCTTAGTTCCCTCCTCTAATGGTGAGGGATGCTACCTTTCAGCTCCGAAAACAAGCAGGAAATGCAGAGATAGTGAAATGAGAGGACAAAGGGCATGAAGAGGTGAAAAACTCCAAGGAGGGAGGGATTAGGTGGGTGTTGGCTCACCCTTTCTGCTGCCCACCCTGGCTGGGTCCTCTTCCCCAGGCTTGCTGCAGTTGTGGAGCCTGTGTGGACAAAGGAGGGAGGCAGGCTGCTTGTACCAGGAAGGACAGAGGCAGCAGCAGCCCTTTCCGACACCACCTCCCCCAACCCCAACCCCAACCCCACAATTGAGGGCAAGAGGAGATGGTGTTCCAAGAAATATGGGGAATCCAGTGCCCAGATAGAGCCCTGAGCCCAGGGCCTGCCCAGAGGGCCCAGACAAGGTCCTCTCCATCCTGGGGAGGGTCCCATGGCCCCTCCAGGTAGCAGCCACAGTTAGCTACCCCAGTACCACAAGCATGTCAGCCCACCCAGCCACCCGGCCCTGCCACCCACGTGGGTTTGGCCTTGTCCAGGTCCCACGGGCGGCGCCAGTCACCCTGTGCATCTCTGTGCCGGGCGAGGCGGGCCAGGTCGATCTGCTCCCGCTCCTGTTTCCACTGGGCATAGTCCCAGCCCACCCCTGGGGGCTCCCCCACTGGCTGTTGGGGGACTGGGGCTGGGACCACACCTGTACTCCAGGGCTCCCGCGCACCCTGCAAGGAGAAGACACTCAGCACCATGTGGTAGAAGCAGAAAGAAGCTTGGAATAGAGATCCGGAGATTCAGCTAAGCCCTTCTTCTCTTAGGGTTTCCACATCCCCATCTAGTCCCTTCCACCTCTAACATGCTGGGCATGGTTTCCATTCCCTGATTAGCTGTTTGTGTTTGGGACAAGTAACTCTCTGTGTATCTATCATTTTCTCATCCTTAAATTGGGGATAGCAATGGCACCCAACCCCAAGGTTGCTGCAGGGGTGTAGACAGGCACAGAGTGGGCAGGGCACCTGGAGGCTGTGAGCAAGAGCAAGGACTAGGGACTGCTGCCACCTAGAGGTCACATCTGGCACAGGGCCAGTCCCTTACACTCTCTGGCCTTCTGCCCTTCTCCACCATCACTTTCAGGGATATCTGGAATAGGGGACTAGAACACATCTCTAGCTTAGACTCTCTCACTGTAAGGCCTGCCCAAAGTGGGGACTGGCCAGAGAAAGGAAGGAGGGCTGGGAATTCTTGCAGGTGCTGCCTCGACCATGTCCTTGAAGATAAGGGCCATACCTGACTCTGCTTCTCTGCCTTCCCTAAATGGGGACATCCACATTCAAGTCGCTGCCCCCGCTTGAAGATATACCTTCCATGCAGAATCCGAGCTGATGGCCATTGGTATGGGAAGGCTCCTACCCCCATGCCGTCCATGTGACCCATCTGTGCCCTGGTTCCTTGCTTTGCTGGGCTTTTCACTTACAATTCGTTTGGCCTGGGGAAGATGAAGATGGGCAGCATGGCAGTGCCAGGGAAGGGGAGGCTGCCCCTGATCTGCACTTCTCCACCCACTCTGCTCACCTCAGCTTTGTTTTCCATGGTCACAGCCAGCTCCACCCGCTGCCCCAGGCAGAACATGCCCCTGCAGTCCTCTGCATCCTCATGCTGAAGCATCTCATTGTCCTCTTGGGGTCCCGGGGTGCTCCTTGCCCAGTTCCTGCTGACCACCCGCTTCTCCTGCAGAATGAAGACCCTCAGGATACACAGGCAGCACTGGGTAGGACTTGGGTGCTGGGTCCTCTGGGTGGTTCCCCAGGCCTGGGTTCCAGCCCCAGCCCTCCCTGGAATGCCCGTGGAAGAGCTGACTCCCACAAGGAGTTCACATGCCAATGGCATTTTGTTATCAGGGCCTGGGGACACACTAGGGCCCAAGATGCCACAGTGGCCCGTCATCACTGAGCTGGGAAATCCAGAGCACTCAGACAATGGGGCTCTGTCCCTGAGACACTGTTCCTGGCACTCACTCCCAACTTCTCTGTCCTCTACATCCTGCAGGGGTTTTAGGAGCTGTCTGTGCTTTGGAGCATAAGTGCAGGGTGGTAGGACTAGAAAAGGGTATGAGGAGGCTTCCACTGGGCGGCCTTTCAGATGTGGCCCTTTGGTGGCCGACAGCAGTGGTCTGGCTGTGGAAGGTTGGGAGCTGGGCATATACCCCAGAATGGAAAGTAGGAGATGGGGAGCAGAGACAAGTGTCCTTCCCTGACCCAGGCTGGGCCCCCAAATCCCTGTCACCCTCCCTCTCTCCCAGAGTAAGGCTTACACCGGGAACCTGGCTGATAGTGACAGTGAGGCCATCAGGTCGGAGGAGCCCTGGTGTGGTCACAGCCATGCCCCCCTGCTCTGCCTGCCGACGGTCTTCCTGGATCTCCTGTGGGAGGGCCCAGGGTCAGCACACGGCCCCCCAGGTGCACAGAGACACAGACGCTGACAGGCCTACATGGAGAGACACCAGTGGGACACCAGGGGGCAGAGGCACCATATCACAAGTCCCTGGGACCCTGACCAAGCCCTTGAGAAGGGCTGTGCCCACCCTAACTCTGACCCCAGGCCCAGAGACAGTCCTGAAGTGTGCAGAGAGAGACCATCATGCAAGCACACGCAGGTCAGCCAGGGAGTGGCTGCCAGGTCAGTCCTCTCAGCCCCTGTCCCAGCCCACTCACCTGGTACCTGCGTAGCAAGGCCTGGTTCTTCTTGCGCAGGGCAACTATCCTCCGATCCAGCTCTGCATCCTTCTCCTCCTGCCTGCTCATTGGGAACTCAGTTCTGTGAGGCCCCTGCAGATGACAGGGAACCCAAGCTCCTGTCTGATAGGCCCACCCCTTCCCTATTCCCCAACTTTCACATTTGCCCACCCTACTTATTTTTACCACACAAGGAACAGACCCAAGCTCAGTCACACAGGAAGGAAGGGGGTCATTCAGGGGGATGGCCCACCACAGATGGCCCCAATCCCCCATTCCAGCGAGGCCTGTCTGCCTGTGCTCAGGTCAGGGCCTAAAACCCAGAGCTACAGCTCCCAGTATTGGGCTGCCCCTCCCCCTAGCTCTCCAGGGAGCTTCACTGCCGGAGGAGCAGATCCTGGAATGGGAGTTATAAATGGCTCTGGCAGTGGAACCTGCTGTGACTGGGAAGCTGCCAGGGGATTCGGGAGGTCGAGGGTGGGAGCTGTTTGGTTTCTAGATCCAGAACCACAGAAAAAAGGGAGGCCCTGGCTAAGTCCTGGGCTCTCAGGCCCTGGACCCCACTCCCCAGCCTATAGGAAAGAGCTGCTCCCTCAGGCCCAGCCTCCCCAGGCCCTGAGCTTCTGGCAGGAGACTGGGGCAGGAGAGAGCAAGCTTTGTTGGCAGCCCCAGCTAGAGAACCACCCTGGGCAGGCCAAGTTTCTGCTCAAGATTCTAGGGTCCTCTCTGTCTGGTTTCAGGGTCTCCCATGTAGCCAGTGTTCCTACCCAGCCTTCTACCCGCCTAGTCACAGCTCGCCTCCTCCCAGGCCCAGCTGTCCCCAGTTGCCCCCAGAGTATGGCTGCCCGCTATGCCAGCCCCCTCCCAGTCCCAAAAAGCCCCCTGTAAAGGCGAAGTGCCACTCACAGCTGAGTGCATGGCAACTGCTGGCACGGAGAGAATTCCAGAGCAGCCCCAGGGGAGCCAGAGCAGGAGGGAAGCTGGAGCCACTGGAGCCAGGCCTCGGCCGGCCTCTCCCTGCCGGCTTTGCCGCTCAGCACACGAGATCATGTTGTGATTACAAAAGACTCCTCTGGGCTCCCAGCCAGGAACGCTGCGTCCGCCACCCCCACCCTTCCACTCTCAGAGGGCGAGGACCAGGGCCCTGGCAGCCAGCTGGTCCTGCCCAGCACCTCTCCCTGCCCTGCCCCAGGGTCCCCAGACAGACTGGCAAGGACCTCTTCCTAGCAGCTCGAGCCCACGCAGGAAGCCTGGCTGCCCAGGCCTGCGTTCTTCACACAAAGTCCTCTGGCCCAGCAGGACCCCAGCCTGGGCCTGTATGAAGACTGCCATTCCTCCCACTAGTAGAAAAAGACCTACAAGACAGTCCAGCCCATGAGGCTGTTTGGTCTGTGGGCCTCCACCTCCAATGTGCCTCCCCTCTCCTGCACACTCTCCTCATCACCATTGGTTTAAGTCTTCAAAGAGATCAGGAAGCTCACCTCACCATGGCCACCAAATACACATTCCAAATAACACCATTAGTCATCTATTCCTTTAGGTTGGACATTGTCTTCTCTGTACAGTCATGAGCCAAATAATGACATTTTAGTCTACAATGGATGGTGCATACAACAGTGGTACCATAAGATTAAAATGGAGCTGAAAAATTCCTACCACCTAGTGATGTGGTAGCCTTTATAAAGTTGTAGTGCAGGCTCAACGCCCATAGCACAGTGGTGACAGCACCAGCCACATGCATCAAGGCTGGAGGGTTCGAACCTGGCCCACCCTGCTAAGCAACAATGACAACTGCAACAAAAAAATATAGCCGGGCGTTGTGGCAGGCACCTGTAGTCCCAGCTACTTGGGAGGCTGAGGCAAGAGAATCACTTACGCCCAAGAGTTAGAGGTTGCCGTGAGCTGTGATGCCATAGCACTCTACCAAGGGTGACATTGTGAGACTCTGTCTCAAAATAAGTAAGTAAGTAAGTAAGTAAATAAATAAATAAATAAAGTTGTAGTACAGCACATCATTTATGTTTGTGGTGATGCTGGTATAAACAAACCCACTCACTGCACTGCCAGTTAGACACAAGTGTAATATACACAGTTAGGTACACAGTACTTTATAACAGTTAGGAACAACTATGTTCCTGGCTTATGTGTTTACTATACTATATTTTTATCATTATTTTTTCTACTAATTTTTTTTTTTAAAGCTGTAAAACAGCTTCAGGAAGATGTTTCAGGAGGTGTTCCAGAAGAAGACACTGTTACGATAGGAAATGAAAGCTCCATGTGTGTTATTGTCCCTGAAGACCTCTTAGGGCAGCAGTTCTCAACCTGTGGGTTGCACCCCTTTGTAACAATGAAAACACATCCTACATATCAGATATTTACATTATGATTCATAACAGTAGCAAAATTACAGTTATGAAGTAGCAAAGAAAATAATTTTATGGTTGGGGGTCACCACAACGTGAGGAACTGTTTTAAAGGGTCGTGGCATTAGGAGGCACTAGGAAGGTTGAGAACCACCATCCTAGCGGGACAAGATGTGGAGGCAGAAGACAGTGATACTGCTTGATCCTGATCCCAATCAGGCCTAGGCTAATCTGTGTGTTTCTGTCTTAGTTTTTAACAAAAAAGTTTTAAAAAGAGAATTTTTTTTGTTTTTTTTGAGTCACAGTCTCATTGTGTCATCTTCAGTTGTGTGCCGTGGCATCACAGTTCACAGCAACCTCTAACTCTTGGACTTAAGTGATTCTCTTGCCTCAGCCTCCTAAGTAGCTGGGACTACAAGCACCTGCCACAGTGCCCAGCTAATTTGTTGTTGTTGTTGTAGTTGTCATTGTTGTTTGACAGGCCCAGGCCAGCCCCAGTGTACGTGCCGGCACCCTAGCCCCTGAGCTACAGGTGCCAAGCCAAGAAAATTTTTAAATAGTAAAAAGTGTATAGAATGAGGATATAAGGAAAAAAGATATTTTCATACAGTTGTGCCAGGTGTTTGTGTTTTAAGTTAGGGGTTATTAAGAAATAGTCAAAAAGTTTTTAAAAATTTAAAACTTTTACATCTTTTACTTTTTTAAAGACAGGGTCTCATTCTGTTGCTTAGGCTGGTGTTCAGTGGCCCAGTCATAGCTCCATCTAACCTTGAATTCCTGGGCTCAAGCAATCCTTTCTCTTCAGCCCCCCAAATGATGGGATTATAGGCGTGAGACACTAGGTTCAGCCTAAAAAGTTTATAAAGTAAAAAAGTTACAGTAAACTAAGGCTAAATTTATTACTGAAGAAAGAAAAATGTTTTTATAAACGTAGTGTAGCCAAAGTGTATAGTGTTTATAAAGCCCACAGCGCCGTCCAGTGATGTCCTCGGCCTTCACATTCACTCACCACTCACTCCCTCACCCAGAGCAACTCCCAGTCCTATAAGTGCCCTTAAAGTTGCACCACTTTAAAACTTTTTATACCATATTTTTACTGTCCCTTTTCTATGTTTTGGCATGTTTAGATACACAAGTGCTTACCATTGTGTCACAGTTGCCTACAGTATTCAGCACAGTCACTGCTATGCAGGTTTGTAGCCTAGAAGCAATAGGCAGGACCACATAGCCTAGGTGTGCAGCAGCTACACCATCTGGGTTTGTGGCAGTGCCCTCTGTGATGTTCAATGACAAAATCACCTGAAGACTCATTTCTCAGAATGTATCCCTGTCAATAAGCATAGCCACTCCCAGGAGGATCAGCTGTTTGGGTCTCTAGCCCCTCAGTACAGTGAGCCAGGCCTTCCTTCAGGGCCCTTTGTCATCACAGCTCAGAGCTGATCAACAGCCTTCCTGCCTTGGGCTTCTACCTCTGGCGCTTCCTGGCCTTGCTCTGTAGGGCTGGTCTTTTCAGCTTCTCTGACTCTGAGAGAGGAAGGAGCCCTTTTCAGAAAAGCTCCTCTAATCTCCCTCATACAAAGGGGGCCGATCGCACCCTGGCAATCCCACCCTGGAGTCTCTGGGACCTGAGGCTTAAGGGTGCTGAGAAGAGGGTTGATCTCTCTATATTAGGAATGCATGAGTCTGTCTTGTAAGGCCCTGCCTCCAGGCCCTGAGGTGAATATCAGAAACCCCTCCATTCCCCACACCCCTGATTGACCCGGACTCAGTTTCCTAACCCCATGCCAGAACTTGCCTCCTCTGTCTCCAGAGCAGAAAGCACAACTTCCTTTCCTCTCCTCCCAGACCAGCTGGGCAACCAGAGGTCCAGCCTCTACCCCTCCCCTCTCTCCACTCCCTATCATGCTCAGCCCTTTCCTGTCCAGGCCTTCCCACAGCACCCCTGACCCCACACCCCATCTCCTGAAGCCGCCCCAGAGTTCCCATCCTGCTTGCAAATGCCACTGTGCTCTTTTCCCTTCCTGCCGGATGTCTCCACTGAGTCAGACTTGTCCACTTTCCCAGCCACAGTGACACACCAAGCTACTCACCCTAGGCCCCTCGCATGCACTCTCCTTCGCCCACCCCTCACAGGCTGCTGAGTTCCATCTCAGCCTCAGCAGGCTTCAGAAGCTTCTGGGAGCCTCACACTCCCCTTTCCCTGCCCCACACTGTGATGTTAGAGCCAGCAGGCCTGCACAGCACTGTCCCAGGAGGGAGACCTGATACTCTCCACCCCCTTTGGAGCACAGGCCCCTAGACCAGAGAGGAGGAGGGTAGATAAAGGAGGCTACAGGGACAAGGTGGGAGAACAGCAGGTGTAAGTAGAAGTCCAGCCATCCCTAGGGAGGGTGACCCAGCTCTTCTGGAAGGACTGCAGGAAGAGACTCCCCTAAGCTAGGGGCAAAGGCTTCCTGGCCCATTAGGCTAGAGGCCTACATACTCTGGACAAACCAACAGCCAGAAAGGGACCCACCCACAGGTGTTGGTCACATCATTCACACAAGATTTCATGCCTGTGAGAAGCCCCCACTGTCTCCCACCTCTTCAGAGTCTGGTTTGCTTGGCTGTTCTCCCATTGGACAGAGGCTCTCTGAGGGGCAGAAGTGATGTGAAAGTGTCTCTGGACCCCCCCCCCCCCAGGGCCTGGCACAGTGCCCCTGCATAATACAGACCCTCAATCAGCCCTCCATCAGCAGAATGAAGACAATAGTGAAAAACACTTGCTACCCTGTGCATGGCTGTGGGTATCCTATGCATAGGCTGTGACTTCCTTTCTGTCCACCTGGAATGTGTGCATCCTGGAAGGAGCTTTCAGGAGGTAAAGGCCCCTAAGATTGTTCCCACTCCCCGACCTTGAGAGAAGTCCACAGAATCAGGAGAGGCGGGAAGATAACAGCCCAAGTTCTCACTAAGGCTATATTGTTTCTCTGTGACACCACTAGAGGGCAGCAGAGTTGAAAAGCCCAGCGATGGATGGGGGAGGCTTCTCCTCCGCCCTTGCTTCCCAGCTCCTCTCCTCCAGGCTCTGCAGCCGCCACCTCCCAACTCCATCACACTAGAAAATGGATCTGGCTGTAGAAGACTCATTTTACTGATGAGGAAATTGAGGCCCAGAGAGGAGGCACTATCTTCCCAGGTCGCACAGCCTGTTTCTGGGACAGACAAGGCTGGAAGCCAGACGCCTCCGCCTCTCCGCCTCTGGCGCTTTTCACCGCGCAGCCAATGCTGTTTCTGCTGAAACTCCACTCTGTGCGCTCCCTCTCTCCACCCAGGACTGGGCAGGTCGTCCCAGCAGGCTTGGGTCACTTCTCTTCCCTGGCTGGTCCCCTACCCTCCCAGGCCACCTGCCAGTTCCAATGACACCTCCCACTCCCGGGGAGGACAGTATTTGGACCTTATTCTTGGTCCTTAGAACAGACGTCTTGGCAACCTTGAGGACAGGATGGCTGCAAGTTGGGATTCTCACTGAGGAGAAAAGAGGAAGGAGGCTGCAGGGGAGGAAAGTCCCTCTGTTTCACACGCGGAGACACCCACCCTGGCAGCACAGACCTGGCAGAGGCTCCACCCACGAGGGCAGCGCGGCTGGGGCCTCCCTCCTGTCCAGAACTGCCACCCCCGTACATGGTGGATCAGAAAACCCGAAGCAATTCTACCCTCGCCCTTCTCAACCTTGTCATACTCAAGGCAGGGTGGATGGTGGATTCCAGATTAACTTCACCCCTTACTGGCTGTGTCTCTTACCTCTCTGGTCCTCATCTGCAAAGGGACTTGCACCTACTTCACAGAATCATTTGGACATGAAATGAAATAACATGGGTAACCAATCATATCTGGAACAAAGTGTGGCCCAAAGGGAGGCTGAAAATGATTTTCTCCTTGCCTCCAGGAACCTAGTGCCAGCCACCTCTATAGCATCCCTTTAGAGGCTCCAAAGACTGCCTCCCACCATCCCACAGGGGCCTGAACACACTGAAGACTTCTTTTATGGGGACATTTGTGACGTGGTGAGGGCATCACCCTCAGCATCTTGCATTTATGTCTGCTACCTAGCAAGTCCATCAAGGTCAGGTTCCTATCCCCACCCCCACCCCTGCTACCCCCAATACCCTGTCCCCTCTGAAGTTCCAAGCTCTGGCTGCCACCTCTCTCCAGTCATCACCGGTGCTCCTGGAAGCAGTCCCTTCACTTACTCTGCCTCTGAATCCCTGCAGGACCAGTTCCAGGCTCACATCTCAGTGCTTGGGGACCATTCTTCTTTGCTAGGGGCTGAGCCCTTGGTGGTCACTGATGCCACATGCCTTCTCTGGGTGGGTGGTGAGTGTTGAGGAAGAAAGGGGGCAAGGCTGGATTGTATAAAAGCCCAGGTAACAAGCAGGCAGACCCCCCACCACCACCAGATGACAAGGGGCAAAATGATGGCTCACAGCACAGCACTTCTTTCCTCCAAACCCACTGCTTCCTCCACACCCCCATCACAGCCTTTCCTGTCTCCTGTCTTAATTCCTATGTCCAAGGGGCCATGCACAGGCCTCTTGGTCAGGTCAGGCCAGGCCTCGCCCTTGGTGAAGAAAACTCAAAGTGGATGAGGTAGGACTGAAGTCATCAGCCCTAGGCAGGTGCCAGCTGCCAGGGACAAAGTCTGGGCCACGCCCTTTCTAAGAACAGACATGCCAAAGCAGGGCAGGGCCCAGGCTGAAGACCTCTGAGACATCCGGAAGCAGAAGGAAGGCTAGGCTGGGGACCCCCTCCTCTATTCTGCTCTCCAGGGCACACCGAGGGCTGAGGCATTGGGAGCCTCCCAGCTCTAGGCCCAGCAGTGGGAAGTGAACCCTGGTGTGGAACTGCCCGCCTGAGGTTTCCCTTATTGGGGGCTCTGTTCCCAAAATGAGTATAAAGGGAACATACAGGGTTTTTCCAGAACCCCCACTAAACCCCAGCCTAGAGCTTCCCACAGAAGCTGAGTGCTGCCTTGTTGGGGCTTGCCCATGCTGGGCCATTAGCTGGCACCTACTGTGTACTTCACCTGGCCAAGGTAATGAAGGAACAAGGAGAAGACCCAGGATCTATCTCAGAGGCACTTGCCAATACCAGGCAGCACAGGGCTCAGGCCCACCAGGGAGCTTTCCAGGAGATGAACTGCAAGAGGATGAGCAGACTCAGGCAAGAGGGTGGCAGTGACAGGGCAGTCCATGCACTCAGGAGCGAGCAGCATGGGAGGAGGCCCGGAACACAGTGGTTCAGGAAGTTGGTCCAGATGGATTGGCTGGGGTGTGGATGGGCCAGGCCCAGCAGGGCAGTGGGGCTCCAGGGAGGCCATGAGCAGGGAGCCTTCAGGAGGCCTCAGAGCCTTAGCACAGCTGGAGCAGAGACAGTGGCAAGGGGAAGAGCCAGCTGGCATTAAGGTCTCAGGCCTGGGTGCTCTTACAGACATGGAGAGCTGAACAGGCTGGTCTGCATGTCCTCTTTCATCTGAGCCAGGCAGGAAGGAGCCTGTGGAGCAGGCAGAAGCTGGAAGTCTGGATGGGACAGATAGGCTCACCACCTGGGGGCTGAGGCGCAGTGAGGTCACATCTTCTAGGGGCAGAGAAAAAGTCTGGTGCAGGTCTGAGGGGTGAGGAGAAGGATGAGTAGACAGCTGAGGGATGGATGAGGGCAGCTGAGAAGGCACAGGTGGTGTGGCTCGGGCCTTTCGCCCACCTACAGACTTCCTGACAGAAGAGGGCCACTGAGGTGACAGAGGGCACTGAACTCTGGGCCAAGGATGCTTGTGGCTGGGGAGGAAAGTAGGGTGACCAATTGTCCCAGTTTGCCTGGAATTGTCCCCGTGTTAGCCTGAAAGTCCTGAGTCTGGAACACACTCAGTCTGAGGTACACCTAGATACCCAGCACCCTAGAGGGAAGGAGAGTGTTCCAGGAGACTGGGGCAGGGGGGGAAACACTCAGAGGCCTGTCAGTGAAATGCTCCGAGTGGTGCCAGGGACCAACAGTGAGGGTGAAGTGTCCCACAGGCAGATCTGAGCAAGGGATGGAATGATGAGGCCCAGAGTCAAATAGGTCATCAATGTTTGCACTGATAACAATAATAACACTACATGTAAAGTCCTTTACCTCTCAAAGCTCTGAAATCCATGAATTACAAAAGGCAGGTGCTATTAGTTTCTCATTGGGTCAGTGAGGAGGGTCAGTGACCGGCCCAGGAGCCCGCACACCTAGATCACTGAGGCCCACCCCTGCAGCACCCTCTCCAGCCTATGCCCAGGGTGGGCTAGCTTTGTCTTCATGCCAGGAGAAAACTTCCCAAACCAAGTCAAGACACCTGTCTACCCTGCCTCCCTTCCCACCCCACAGGATAGCCCAGAACGTAGAGGACCTTGATGGCTCTGCTGACAGGCATTGGAGGTCATAGAGAGGGCTAATATCCTACTTCAAGCCTTCACTGTAGGTCCTCACCCTCCCAGCCTGCCCCTATAGCCTCTTCCTGTCCTCTCCTCTTCCTGATCCTGCCCTTCCCCCCAGAAATGTCTCCTCTACAGAGCTCCTCTCTTCTCTCCCGTGTCTTTCTGGAAGGGAAGCACCACCACTCTCAGCCAAGCCATAAATTCAAGCATTTGGTGGGCACTTACTACCTGAAAGGTATGGTGCCAAGGGATAAAGGGGACACATGTGTGGCTGAGGCTCTGCTTGTCCTCAAAATCTTAGGATTAGGTAGGGAAAAGAATCTACAAGTATGCACACTCAACTATGGACTGACTCAAACATACTCACATCCTCCTCACCCCTCTCAGGCCTCCTGGCCTACCTGGCTGCCCAGACTACCCTAGCATCTCTCTTTACCCACTAAGGCAGGGCCTACCTCCTCTGCCCAAGACCTCACTACCTCCACCGCCTGCCTGCTATGATCCCCGAGCTCAGATCCTGATCCTGAGATGGTGAGAACTGCCAGCCTGAACCTGGAAACCCAAAGCATTGTGCCCCCCTGCACTCATCATCCCTGCAGCCCACTTCCCCTCTTGGGGTCTGTGAGGATATAGGCCTCTCAGCTCCCTGTCAAAGGCTGGGGATGGAAGTGAGAGGTCTCAGAGTCACCGGGAGAGTAGGGCCTGACAGGCTGGTGAGGGTAGGGTATGGGTGGATATAGATAGTGCCACTTCACACTGCTGGGCTGGAGCCTGGTGGGCACCACACCTTTGTAAACTTTCCCTGGGTCCTTTGCCCCTCCCCAGCAGTGAGCCAGCTTGCCACCCTACCCTGCCCTGCCCTGGCTCCACAAAGGCACTCAGCAAATGTGTGCAGAACAGATTATTAACTACTTGCCTAGTAAAAAACAGAAGTCTTTTCACCATAATGTTCCCAAGCAGGCTGGAACTTTTCAGAAGAGTGTTCCCTAAAAAAGAGATAGACTAATGTGGAGAAAGAGCTAAGCTCTAGACTGAAATAGTCCCCAGTTGGGACTAATTCCACACAGGCTAGGTGATCTCCAAGAAGGTTTCTTAATGTCTCTGAGTCCCAGCATTTTTTAATCTAATAAAGAGAAGAAGCCAGGCACAGTGCTTTGCACTTATAGTTCCAGGTGCTCAGGAGGCTGAGGTGGGAGGATTACTTGAGGCCAGGGGTTTGACATCAGCCTGGGCAATATAGCAAAGCCCTGTCTCATACAAAAACAAACACGCACACAAAGAAATAACAACAACAACAAAAACAAACAAAAAAAAAAAAAAAAAAACAGGCAAAGAGGAAGATGGTAACACTTATCTCCAAAGAACTGTCAAAAAACCTGGTACATGAATACTTTCCTTTCCTGCCCACCATAGAAATAAAGAAGAATCACTTTTTCCCCCCTCTCCATTTTTTCAAATTGTTTCCTGATGGTGGTAATTTTTGTATTCACAGCTCTAATTGAGATCGAATTGATATACCATAAACTGCACATACACATTTGAATTGTACAATTTGAGGTTTTGGCTTATGTATACTCCATGAAACCCTCACCACAATCCAGATAATGAGCATATCTATCAACCCCCAAACTTCACGACACTTTCCAGTGTTTTATATACGCTAGAATTTTATAGACAAAATTATACAGTATGTATTCTTTATGCCTGGCTTCTTTTACTCAGCATAATTACTCTGAGATTCTGGCACGTTTTAGCTTGTATCAATAGTTCATTTCCTTTCTGTTATCGAATAGTATTCCCTTGAATGCATGTAATTTATTCACTCAGTGGTGGACATTTGAGAAGTCCCCACATTGTAGTTATTCCAAAAGCTATTATGAATATTCACCTATAAACCTTTGGGAGAGCATACATTTTCATTTCCCTTGGGTATGTGTTAGATCTTTAAAATGAATCTCATCCAGTTCAAGTGCAGCTATTCATTCTAAGCTCTTTACAGGCAAACCCAGAAACAATGGCTGTTTTAACTTTTCCCCTTTTGATTTCACATAGTTCTTGTTCTCCTTGATTAAAATAGGGGATGAGCCAACCCCCTTTGCCTGGCTAAGGGTGAGAGTCTTAGATGTCCTCAGTTTTACACAGGACTGTGAGCCCAAGGGTAGGCAGCATGAGCCCAGGTCAGCCAGGGAGCTGAGATCATGAAAGAGCTCCTCTTTCTTCTTTTTCCAGAAAAAAAAACAACAAAACTTAATTTTTAAAAATATGATGCAGGCATGGTGGCTCATGCCTGTAATCCTAGCACTCTGGGAGTCATAGGCAGGTGGATTGCCTGAGCTCAAGAGTTTGAGACCATCCTCAGCAAGAGCAAGACCCTGTCTCTACTAAAAATAGGAAAACTAGCTGGGCATTGTGATGGGTGCCTGTAGTCCCAGCTACTTAGGAGGCTGAGGCAAGAGAATTGCTTGAGCCCAAGAGTTTGAGGTTGCTGTGAGCTATGATGCCACAGCACTCTACTGAGGGTGACAAAGTGTGACTCTGTCTAAAAAAAAAGTTTAAAAAGTTAAAAAGGAAGTAAAAAAACACACAAAATACAAACTACAGGAATGTAAGTCACACACACAAAATTTACATATTAGTCTAGACCAAAAAACAAAAATCGAGATGGATTAAAGATGGCGACCGAGTAAAAGCTTCCCTACAACAGTTTACGGTGAGTCTGGGGAGATAAGACTCCAGGCATCTCTGGCTGGTGGTTATCTGCCTATAATCATCCCTTTGAGGATACAGGGAGTCAGCAAGGAACTTCTAGATCCCAAGAGGAGGACAAAAACAGTGGAAAACTGGCAAGCGGTTGCATGTGTTCGATTAACCTAATCCCGCTGGGAACCGTAAGTACAAGCAGCAGTGAGACTACAAACCGGAAAGGCCTTACCTGTGAACTGCTTTGGTGTTTGTTTGGTTTTTTTTTTGTTTGTTTGTGGGGGTTTTTTTTGCAGTTTTTGGCCAGGGCTGGGTTTGAACCCACCACCTCAGGCATATGGGGCTGGCGCCTTACTCCTTTGAGTCACAGGTGCCACCCTGTTTTGGTGTTTCTGGACTTGGCACTCAGTTGAACAGCCTTGGGAAGAGCTTGAGCAGAAGTGTGGAGAACTTTGGACATTGTCTGGGGCTCCAGACTGAGCCACTGAGCTGGGCGCAGGAAGCCATTGTGAGAGAACTGCCCAGGCAAGTTCCGCCCTCAGAGTCCCAGAGCAAGGATCAGGCAGGACCTAGTAACCTAGTGACTGAGCAGCCTAAAGGCTGGGACTGAGCTGCCTTACAGCCTTAATCCTTAGGGGCAGAGTGAGCCGGTTTTGGCACACTGGAGCCTCGGGCTGTTGCCCTAGGTAGAGTGCCATGACGTCACATCTCATAGCAACCTCAAACTCCTGGGCTTGGCGACGCCCAGACCTCCATAAGAACTGTGCCGTGACCCCCAACCCGTGACCTGCACCCACCTGGCCTCTGCATGCCCTGATGAGGAACTGTGGAAGATGTGCAACCCTGAGTTCTCCCTCCTGTGTCCTCCGAGCCTCCACAATAGCCCACTCGTCTGGCCAGTGACACTGGTCGCTGTGTACACTGGTAGCTGTGTGCCCTCTAGAGCCCTAACTGCCTCTGTGCAGAGCCCTTCTCCTGGCCAGAGACTGCTGGAGCCTTGGGATCTCTGTGCCAAAGTCACTGGGCATCAGGCACTCCCAGAACCGTGCGCACCACCTCCCACCCTGTTGCTGGATCCAGGTATGTCACACACCAGAGCTGCTTCCACAACCAGAACTCTCTAGCTGGAGCAGCCACAGAGGAACTACACAGGGTGACTCCCTACAAAGATCCTGGGTCTATACTTGGAGAGACACCGCCCCAACTCTGAGGACGGCCAGAGGCAACGGTGAAAAACAATCATGAGGCGAAATCGACAGAAAAACTCTGGCAATATGAATAATCAAAGTAGATCAACTCCCCCAAGGATCAATGGGGCAGACAAAGCACAAGATCCCATGCACAAACAAATAGCTGAGATGTCAGAAATTGAATTTAGAATCTGGATAGCAACTAAGATCGAATTAGAACTACAAGCAGTAACCCAAAATATAACTCAAGAATTCAACAAATTCAAAGACCAAAAGACCAAAGATTTTGACACATTGAGACAAGAAGTTGCAGCCCTCAAAGATCTGAGAAACACAGTAGAATCCCTCAGAATAGAGGGGATTCTATTTCCTCAGAAGAAAGGATTTCTGACATTGAAGACAAAGCTTTAGAATGCTCCCAAACTCTCAAAGAGGAAGAGAAATGGAGGGCAAAAACACTCTCTCAGAGAGCTCTGGGATAATTCGAAGAAAACCAATATTCGTCTTATAGGGATCCTGGAAAGTGATGAAGTGGCTTCACAAGGAACAGAGTCTCTTCTCCATGAGATTATGAAGGAGAACTTTCTAGACATGCCAAGAGATTCTGAAATTCAGTAGCAGACAGTTTCAGAACTCCAGCACTACTCAAACTGAATAAGACATCCCCCAGACACATCATAATCAATTTCACTAAAGTTAATATGAAGGAAAAAATTCTGTAAGCTGCCAGATTAAAGAAAACCATTACCTACCAGGGGAAGAATATTAGAATAACTGCAGATCTCTCTGCTGAAACCTTTCAAGCTAGAAGAGGATGGTCATC